>WBMZ01008081.1:105632-149299 GCA_013400975.1 Atrichornis clamosus | reverse complement strand
ATGAGGTCCTTGTGGGCCACTTCTCAAGTTTGGAAATCTCATTTTCAGAAGGCATCTCATGGAATTGCTCAATCAGAGGTTCAGAACTCCCTGCCGGTGTTCAATCCATTTCCCAGTGAGATGCTCCCAGACCTTCTCACAGAACCACAGAATATCCCGAGCTGGAAGGGTCCCACCAGGATCATCCAAGTCCAACCCCGGCCCTGCACAGACCCCCCACCAATCCCAGCCCGTGCATCCCTGGGAGCGTTGTCCAAAGGCTCCTGGAGCTCTGGCAGGAGGGCAGCCCTTCGCAAGAAAGACCAGGGAGGAAACTCATCAACTTATCCTCTTTATTTCCCAGGAAACGTTTTGACTCCTGTGTGTCACACGGGTCTTTTTCACGGGAGGCATTTGGGGGCTTTTCATGGAAAAAAATGTCCTGTCTGCAGCAGTCCAGCCTTGGAATGAGGCTTCCTCCAGCTTCATCAGGGAAGCAGTAAAATGATGCGGTACAACATGAGGGCACATTCCAACTGGGAAAAAGAAGCTGTGCTTCTGGTGAGAACGATCACAGAAGCTGCTGCTAATTGAGGCAGATCCAAAGGGCCAAGCACATTCCTTGTTTCTGAGCCGGCCGTGCCTCTTTCGGATGTCTCCGAATTGAAAACGAAAACCTTGCCCTGAAATACTGAATTTTAAATGTGTGGCACTGTTTCTGCTTCACTGCAGCACCCATCCAATTAACTCCAACTTAAGGAGAGGGAAAGGAACAAAAAAGCTCCACGTCCTGCCATTAAATTGCTTTCTTGACGTATTTGGGAATGAACAAAAAGTCCTATTTAACAGCTTGCAACGTGCATGATTTTAACAGCCCAACTCACAAGAGCGGCTCTTTCATCTATAAATTAAATGTTGAACAGAGCCATAATTAAAGACCTTACCAGCAAAACTTTTCAGTGGTGTGTCCTTTGCAATGGACTTTGAAGCATCTTCAGCTGGAGCAATGGGAATTCTCCCGGACACTGCTACAAGCTGCAGATGGAGATTAATTACAAGCAGAGCTTTCAGTATTTATTCCTCCTGCCAAAATCCTCGTGCATTGCAACAGAGAGCTGGTTTTCCCTTGTGCTGGCTTACTAATGCTGCTAAAATGTGAATTTCAACAATACCTGTCTGTCTCTCCTGATCCCAGACACGATTATTAGGCTTTCATGCTAATTTCCCTGGCTATTAAAAGTGGATTAAGGAGGCAGAATTTCTCTGTGCGGGCAGGGTTCCCCAAATATTTCAAAGTAGTTGTCAGGGAGTCGTAAAGAGGAGAAGATCCCCCCTGAGCCTCCTCAAAAAAAAACCTTCCAGCACCTGGTCCCATCCATGTGAATCCTGCTCCTCCTGGGAGGTTCTGCCACAGCCTCAGAGGGCTGGAAATCTTCCCTGTTTCCTAACCTAAATCTACCAGTGGCCAATGTAATTCCATTTCTCCTGATATCAATATTGTCTTGGCTGAAATTATGTTCTTTTCCCCTGTGGATTTTGCACCTCCAGGTGTTCCAGGGGAGCACTAAAATCCCTTTTCACCTGCAAATCCTTTCAAGGGTGAAGATGGAGAGTTCCCAGTTCACCCAGTCTGCGGGCAGGGAGCTCTTGGAGCTCTGCTTCCACCTCAGGGCGACCATTCCCAGTTCCCCTTCCTTCCATAAATCATCCTGCTTTTGCCACTGCCCTTTGCATCCTCACTGGAATGTGAGGGAAAGCATTCCCTGGGTTTTCACTGTTTACTGGAGTTCTGATCTCTAAGCTGCCCTCACCAAAGCACCCTCACTTCTTCTTTCTTTGTTCTGTTTTTATTTCTATAACTGAAAAACGTTAATTTTCTGCTTTTATTTCCTTTGCAACATCTAAACCAGCTTGATTTTTGTTGCTTTCCATTTTATGCCTCTGAACTCCAACTGTGCCTTCGCGGGCTGAAGGGTCCCATTTTTCATTCCGTGTAGGCCCCCTAATTATTCCTAATTTTCTTTATTTGAGCTGGTTATGTGCTCTAGAAGGAGCATCCTCCCCTTGCATCCACGACTTCGGCAAATTTCAGATTTTGCAATGAGCTGCTCCCTCCAGATGGCTTCAACCACTGCTTTCCCCACTTCGTCAAATTTTCCCTTTGGAAATCAAGAATCTGATTAAGAGAACTGAGTTAATTCCTCATCCTTTGACTGCAGCTAATTTTCCTCAATCAGATCTTCCCAAATGTCATTGGCATTGACAAAATCAAGGCAACAGTCACTTCCAAGGAAATCTGTCCCCAGTCCTGCCCAAGGGTTATGGATTCTGCCGTGATTTATAGACCTCTGAGAAGCTGAACTCCCCCACAAAACAATTCCTGTCATTCCCTGCTTCCAAGAACGCTGCAGAGATCTCAATCCATGTCAGAAATTGGGGGGTTTATCCCTTCCTGCCTTTTTTCCCCTTGGCTTGGCAATCAAGGCTGTAACTCCCTTCCCTCCCAGCCTCCATCCATCTTTTCAGTTTACGTTTGGAACTCTCTGGGAGTGACTCCACCACCTCGTCTTGATTTTGTTTGGTCCCTGGACACCCCCCCAGTTATTAGTGGTGTTTATCCAGTGATCCTGCATCATCAGGTTGTTATGACACATTTTCCTAATGCCTTGGAATTTCTTTGATGCTCACAAGGGCTGGGAAGCAGAATTACCCACCCCCAGCCAGTCGGCAGCACTTGGGAATGGGGAAGTCATGTGGGGGGTCATTCCCAACCCTGTCTGTGCTCCTTGGGGACACAGTTGTTATTCCAGACATCACATCCCTCACCCCTTTCGTTCCAGCCAGGATCAGCACCGTGGCTACTGCTGGTCCAAAGTGTTCACAGCTGTGTGAAGGGGCAGCCAACCAATTTCCTGGAACTTGTGCTGAGGTAGCCAGATGCAGGGAATATCTGTGGGAAGGTATCTTTTTTCCTTTTCTCCTTTTTTTTTATTTCTTTCTTTTTTTTTCTGGAGAGGAGCCCCTTTTATATTTGAGTTTCTAGGCCAGGAACAGTGTGAGGGCTAAGAGCAAATGGCACACCAGAGTGGGGTCAAGAGGCACAAAGAGTGGGAAAATGGGATGAGGTTTACCCCAGGTCAGTCTGTTGGAATTTTGTGTCCTTCTCAGCTGCTCCCAGAAGGGATCTCCTCCAGCTTCTCCCCCTTTGCTGGGGAGAGCAGGACACTGCTCCCTTCGCTGCCAAACAGGAGTTTGCTGGGATATCCATGTAGCTCCTGGATAAACAACACGGGATCTCCCCGGAGCCTGTGGAGAGGCACAGCCAGAGATGGGTCCTGGCACCTTTTGGGGTCAGGTTGTAGGGTTAAAGCTCAGGGAGACACTCAGGAAGTGCTTGGCTGAACGGGCAGTGGGGTGGATGGGACAGTGGGGAATGGCATGGAGGGGCTGGAGTGTGTCCAGAGAAGGGAAAGGAGCTGGGGAAGGAGCTGGGGAAGGAGCTGGGGAAGGAGCTGGAAAAGGTGTCTTTTACGAGAAGTGGGAGCTGGGGATGTTTGGTCTGGAGCAGAGGAGGCTCAGGGGGGCCCTCATTGCTCCCCACAACTCCTGACAGGAGGGGCAGTGAGGGGGGGTCGGGCTCTGCTGCCGTGTCCCGAGGGAAAGGAGGAGAGGGCACGGCCTCAAATTGCACCAGGGGAGCCCCAGGTTGGAGATTGGGAAAGAAAATTTCCCTGTCAGAGTGGTGAGGCCTTGGAATGAGCTGCCCAGGGAGGTGGTGCAGTCCCTGTCTCTGGAAGTGTCCAGGAGGAGCCTGGATGTGGCCTCTGGGGACGTGGCTTGGGGCGGGGCCGGGGCGGGCCTGGGTGATCCTGAAGGGCTCTTCCACCCTTGGTGATTCTGGGATTCTGTGCTTGGTGCTACAAAGATCACTTCAGGCTGACACTTCCTGCACGCAACTCCGCTTCCCAGTGCCTGAGCAATTCAGGAAAGGATTTGCTTTACCTCCCTGTGTGTGCCCAGGTGTGTCCAGGTGTGTCTGAGGTGTGTGTCCAGGTGTGTCTGAGGTGTGTGTCCAGGTGTGTGCACACGTTCCTGCAGCTGAACTCTGCCATGCCTGGAACCGGAAGGCATTGAATGGTGAACAACATCCTAAAAAGGACATTTTTCCACTCCTTAGCAGCTGTATCCCGAATTGCTGGAGACAGGACACCATTACCTCAACGTTCAGGAGTGAAGGAGGAGCAAAATCCAGGCAGGAGGCGATGGAAAGTTGCCGTGAATTCCTGCTCTTACCTCTGCAAGGAGCACTCTGGGATCTTTAAGGACCAGACGTGGTCAAGACCTCAATTTTCTGTCTTGTCTGAGCAATTTGCAGCACAGGCTGCACTCAAAGCCTGCTGGGGGTATTGGTTTTCTCCTGACTCAGAGGAAAGGCTCTGCCTGAGTCACTGACTGAGCCCAGCAGCACCTGGGTTTTCCTTGGAGCTGAGCAGTGCACAGGCCAAGTGGGAGGCTGCTAAAGGACCATTTCCCACCATCGGGGGGAGGAAATCCAGCCCTGAGTGTGCCACACAACTGTCTGAAAGCTGTGGCAAGGAGTGAGTTCCTAAAGAAAAACCCCCTGCTCTGGGGGTGTGGAGCAGCGAGGCAAACTCAGCACCCTTCTCCAGGGACATTTTACGGCTTGGACATTCCTCACATGAGTGTGTGTGTGCCTAAATATTCCCCTGGAGCAGCTGAGCGCATGAGGCAGCCGGGATGGTGCTGGGAATGTGTCACAGGGACACCTGAGCTTGGCTGAGTTGGGAAACAGCAAAGTGTGGGAGCAGCATCCTGCTGGGACACGGCCCTGGGGCTGCTGTGACACCGGGATCCCTTCCCAGATCCTTGTAATGACAGGGATTTACACGTGTTGTTGCCTTTGTCCTAAGGGCTTGTCACAGTGCCTGTGGAAAAACTCTTGGAAGCAGCAGGGTTGGAAGTGCAGTCACCTCAAAACACACCCAGGGAAATTCCTGGTGACTCTGGCTGCTCTGTCCGAATTCCCAGTTCATATTCCTAATTCCCAGTTCGTGTTTTGTCCCTTTTTCTGGGCGAGATCCAAAAGCTTGGCATGCCTGGGGTAGACAGAACAGGGTCCTCCCAAAGCTGGGTGTGGTTAAGCACGGTGTTAATTAGGCAGGGTTTAGGATGTGCCTGTGAGCGTGTCTTTAATCTGTTGGGACACAGGAGCAAAAAGAATCCCAGGATGGTTTGGAAGGGACTTAGAGGTCATCTCATTCCAACCTCCTGCCATGGGCTGGGACACTTCCACTATCCCAGGCTGGACCAACCTGGCCTTGGACACTTCCAGGGATCCAGGGGCAGCCACAGCTTCTCGGGGCACCCTGTGCCAGGGCCTCCCCGCCTTCCCAGGGAACAATTCCTTCCCAATATCCCATCTATCCCTGCCCTCTGGCAGTGGGAAGCCATTCCCTGTGTCCTGTCCCTCCATCCCTTGTCCCAAGTCCCTCTCCAGCTCTCCTGGAGCCCCTTTAGGCCCTGGAAGGGGCTCTGAGTTCTCCCCAGAGCCTTCCCTACTCCAGGCTGGACACCTCCAGTAAAATGTCAAACACAATTGCCAAACACAAGGACAAATTCTCATCCAGCCAGGAGAAAACGCCCTTTTAGGCTCAGCATCCGTTGCCACAGTGGCTGAACCACGAGCAGACAGCTTTGGTGTCAAACGCAGGTCCCTGCACCGAAAGGTTTCAGTTCCCGCTCGTAAGTGATTATAGAAAAAGGACTCGCTGCTCACTTCCAATAAATGAGAAACATGTTTCTGACAGGCAGAATGCTTCCTGTGCTAGCAGGGCAGCGAGGCTGTTGGCCAGGGGACTATTTTTGACGTGCAGCTGTTGCCCAGAAACATCTGAGAGTTTCTTTTCTTCGGCCTCCGTTTGCAGCAGTGGCAGGAAACAGCCTCCGGTTTCAGTTCTTGGCAGATGTGAGCAGGTAGGGGAGGCCAGCACAGCACCTCTGCAACCCCAAAACCAACCCCTGAAAGGACACGGAGGTGCAGAGCAGGGCAAGGGGGTCAGTTCCAAATTCTCATTGCCAATATTTGGGTTGGTATTAAAAATAAAAAAAATATACGAGTTAAAAAGGTCACATAGAGTGATCTGATAGAGGAATAGAACGATTTGGGTTGGGAGGGACCTTAAAGATCATCCAATTCCACCCCCTGCCATTGGCAGGGACACCTTCCACTATCCCAGGTGGCTCCAACCTGGCCTTGGACGCTTCCAGGGATCCAGGGGCAGCCACAGCTTCTCTGGGCACCCTGTGCCAGGGCCTCACCACCCCCCCAGGGAATAATTCCTTCCCAATATCCAGTTGCACCTTGGCGTGGGATAAAGCTGCTCCGCAATGCTGGGGAACAGAAATGCAGGAGTGGGAAAGGGAAATGAAGGCCTGAGAGCACCCAGGATGGGTCAGGCCGGTGCCCAAAGCTCGTGTACAAATTAAATACACAACACAGGAGAACAATATCCAGTATTTTACAGGATCACCCCTCCTTGAGACCCCAGAGGAGGAGGGTCAGCCCTCTCTGAGACGAGCTCTACCTGGGCAGGTGATAGGCTAAAAAATCCAGGTGCCAGCCATGGAAACCATGGAGACTGCACCAGATCCTAGAGCCTTTCCAATATAGCATTAAATCCTGGCAGGACCTGTAAAAAGTGCTGCAATGAGAGGGGTTTCCTCTCATCCCCACCATGAGAATTGTGCAGCTCAGCCCTTGCTCTGCAGGGTGTTCATGGGGGTTTTTTGGGAGGTTTGGGGTTTTGTGCTTTTGTTGTTTTATTCGAAACCTCAGCTGAGAAGAGCTGTAGCAATCTCCTCATGCATCAGGCCTGAAGCCTTTGGCTTCCACCAGCTGTGGCTTCTCTGTGGAGAAAGAAAAGGTGAAAAGAAAGCTGAAAGGTCCTTTCATGTGAGGCGTTTTTAGGCTGGAGCTCAGAAAAATTTAGAGTGAAAAAGTGGCAAAAGAGGAGCCAAAATCAGTGAGGCAATGGTCACCTGCTGTGCCCGGGCTTGGGGACATCCCAAGTCTTCCTGGGCTAAGCCAACTGAGGACGGTCATTCCGTGTTGTGGGGAAGGGGAAAGGGGCTGAGTTCTGGGCAGGAAATCGTCCGCAAAATTGATTTTCGCCGTTAGGAGCTGTTTGTCCCCTTCGCTGGCTGCTGGGGGCTGTGACACCCACAAAGGACGGTCCGGGTGACACAGGCCGGGAGCAGCTGCCCCTGAGCCAGGCCCGGGCTGAGTTTTGTGTGCCTGGATCTGCCCCTGGGTCTGTGGGTGCTTCAGAGCAGGGTCTGTGAGCACAGAACCAGCAATAAAAGCAGGGTTCAGACCATTCCCTCCCGTTTTCCTGTCAAACAGCTTCGAGCAACCGGGCACAACGCTTGGGAAGTTGCTTGGAAAGATCCTGGTTTGTCTTCTAGGATCTTTAGGTTTGGAAACCTTCCACTATCTCAGGGTGCTCCAAGCCCCGTCCAGCCTGGCCCTGGACACTTCCAGGGATGGGGAATCCACAACTTCTCTGGGCAACCTGTGCCAGGGCCTCACCACCTTCACAGGGAACAATTCCTTTCCAATATCCCATCTATCCCTGCCCTCCTTCACCTTGAGGCCATTCCTGCAAGGTTTTCCCAAAGACTTTTTGCTGCCTTGCTCCAGGATGAAGAACTGTCTTTACATTTTCCTGGTGTCATTTTTCCCACGTGCTGCTCCTGGGGAAGCCCTTGACACCTTGTTTTAGTCCCCAAGAGGGAGTTTGGCCAGGACTGGTCACTGCTGGGCTCAGAGTTCATGGAATCACACAATTTGGAATGGACTTTAAAGATCATCCCATTCCCACCCCCAGGGCAGGGACACCTTCCGCTATCCCAGGTTTCTCCAAGCCCCGTCCAACCTGGCCTTGGACACTTCCAGGGCTGGGGATTCAAAAATCCTGCTCCCCCTCTTCATCAGGGTCAGCTGGATGGGAATGTTGGCATTCCTACCGCGAGCCTCCAACCTGGATAAGAAGCAGCTAAAGCAGAGCTCTGATTTCTGGCCATGACGAGGCAAAAGAGGAGAAGCTCAATCCCTGGGTAGCACAGACTTGTTCCTGCTGATCCCCTTGTTAAGCTACTAAAACAACTTTTGTTTTGTCTAGCTCAACTTCTCAGCCTGTCTTTGTGGGAAGGAAATCCAGATCTGGGACATAAACCAGAAAATTTGTCTGATTTCAAAGCGCTCCTCTAAAGCACTGAGGTAATGGCTGCATGCTTTGAAAGGCAGCTGGTTTCTTGTTCTTTTCCTTTTTTTTTTTTTGGCTTCTCCTATTTTTTTCCAGCGTGACAAGAAACTGGTGGCTGGAGGAAGGATATAATTTATTCTCTCTGGGCTACCCCGCTTCTGACAGAGGCAAACACTCTTTTCCTGCAAACACAGCTAATCCTCTTTGTCTGGATATTTTATTAGCTGGAGTTGAAATCCTTGAACCCTCACTTTTATCATGTGTTTCCCTTTAGTGGTGATGTCACCAACCCACCTCCATCTAATGAGTCACATCCACCATAAGAGCCAAGAACTTCAGCCTCCCAACACTTTCCTTTTTGCCTGATGGAATGGGAATATCACTGATACACGGGATGATATCCCCTGAAATATAAAGGAACCTCTAAACAGCTCTGAATTCCAGCAGCAGGAGTTGTTAGGAAAGAGGGAGGGAGGGTGAGAGCTGCTTTTGGGATGCTTAAAAATTATTGTCATAATTATTTCCATGTGTCCCATGAGAATATTGCTGGGAAGCATCAGCCCCTCCTTTCAAAAATGGCAAGTCCTGGGCATTGTGCAAGTGGCGATGTCACCACGGAAAGCCAACCCTTTTATGTGTGACAGCCTGGAAAAGAAGGTAGGGAAGGAAATGGAAAAAATGAGGAAGCAAATCAGCTGGATTTGCCCAAAGGAGCTGGGCAAAGCCCTGCAGGAGTGATGGTGACTCAGCTTTCCATCCCCAGGCAAACAGCTCCATTTTGGGCCAGCAGCAGCTTTTCATTCCTCCTCCCTGCATTCCTTGGATGTGCTCTGGGCTCCCTACAAAACGTGGGCACTGTCTGTGTCCGAGAGCAGCCAGGCAGCTGCTGTTCCCACCTTTGCACGGCGTGGCTAAATCCTCACAAGGCTTCGGGTGGGAGAGCTCGGGAATATCTGGGAATAGGCACCTCAGGGTGATCACCAACACACAGGGAGGGCTGGGCCTTGTAACTCAGTGGTGGTGTTCGGGACCCCCCGCCACAGAGCAGAGCAGAATCTGCTCTTGGATTTGAAGAACGGGATTTTCCAAAGGGTTTAAAGCTCTGCTTCCCAAGAAAGCTGTGAGGCCGCCACAGGGCTGTGCTCTGGGGGGAGTGTTCAGGCCCCAGTGTGCACAGGGAAGGATTTCAGGGGAGAAGGGAAGGATTTCAGGGAGGCATCCCCCATGTGGGATGTGTTTTTCCAGTTTTCCAGTTCCCTGTAGTTGCACATCTTCATCACACCAGCAGCTGAGAGGGAAAGGTGAGGGCAGAGAAATTCTCGGTACAGTGGACAAAAATAAGAAAAAAAAGGAAAAAAAAAAAGAGGAAAAGAATAGGAAAAAAAAATTAAAATTTTAAATTAACAAGGAGTGAATCTACAAGTTAATGTGACCTTTCCTGAACTCCCAGAACTCCTTCCCTGCAGGCTTTTCCTACGCTTTCCTCCTTGCCAGCCCTCTGCTCCTGTCCTGGGAGCGACTGAGGCCTGGCTTTATATTTGGTTCCAAATTTGAAGATGAAGGGCCTGGCTGACACCTCCATGAGGTCACCACATGCAATTCCTAAGGGGGAATTGGAATCTCTCCCGAGGGGGAGAGCCCGATGAGCTGATGGGGAGAGGTGGGGTGGTGTGAGGGGAAAGACCAATGTGGACCAGCAGTAGTCCCTGGGAAAAATCCCTCTGGAAGTAGGAGTCAGACTCTGAGTCAAAAGGGAGGATTTTCCCAGCTGTTCTGGACTGATTTTCCTTTGGCTTTTCACTTTTTTTTTAAAATATAACGCTCTGGGAGGGGATGAGGAAGAGTGGGAGCTGTGGGGAAGCTCTGAGCAGCTGAAGGGATGCTCCCCTGCTCTTATCTTTAGCCACACTATCAAGGCACAGAGCAAGGGAAAGAATAAACAACACCAAAAAATGACTTTTTGCCCTAATGAGCAAGTAAAGCGGGAAATTAACTGCCATAACTAATTCAGTAATGATTTCAAAGAAATCATTCACACACTCATAGGAGGTAGAATCCTGGAATGTCCTGAGTGGGAAGGGACACACAGGATCATGGAATCCAACCCATGGCCAAGGCCAGACTGGATGGGGCTTGGAGCACCCTGGGATGGTGGGAGGTGTTCCTGCCCATGGCAGGGGGTGGCACTGGATGGGCTTTAAGGTCCCTCCCAACCCAAACCATTCCGGGATTCTCTGAAATATCTTCCACAGGACAAGTCCTTCCTTGATCCTGAAGCAGATCCATCCCTGAAAGCAGGAAGTCTGTGGGACGGGGCCCTCGGGAAAGGTTTCTGGATTCGCAGAGTTTGCAGGCAAATCTGGAGCTGCCACCAGGGTCACACGGAGAACACATCCACAAGGAACTGAAATGTGGGAGCGAAGCCATTGAGGGGAAGGGTGAGGGCAGAGGGGCCTCCAGGAAGGTGTGTGAGACCCTCCCGACGTGGGGCAGCTCCTGTGCCTCCCACTGCTCACCCTCCGGGGGGCCTCACGGGCTTCTTCTGCCCCCAGACCTCCCAGGGACAGAACTGCTGTGACTTCTGAGCTGGGGCTGGTGGCCATCAGCCCCTCTGGAGCACAGGAGCCCATTTTTCCTGAGGAATAGGCTGCAGTTTTCAGTCTGCAGCTCCTCCCGGGGGGCAGCTCCGATCTCTGCTCCCTGGGACAGGGCCAGCACCCAGGGAAGGGCTGGAGCTGTGCCAGGGCAGGGTTAGGTTGGATTTTAGGAAAAGGTTCTTCCCCCAGAGGGTGCTGGGCACTGACCAGGCTCCCCAGGGAATGGTGACATTCCCAAGGCTGCCAGAGCTCCAGGAGCCGTTGGACAACGCTCCCAGGGATGCACAGGCTGGGGTTGGTGGGGGGTCTGGGCAGGGCCAGGAGCTGGATTGGGTGATCCTTGTGCATCCCTCTTAACTCAGGACATTCTATGATTTGCTCTTTAAAACATTCACCTCATTTCAAGCAGGAAGAAACGCTCTGAAAAGGTTTTTTTTTTTTTGGGAAACGAGACAATGAGATTTCTGGCTTCTTCAGTTAGCACGATGACCTAAAAGAGAAATAAAATAAAAAAAGGAAAAAAGTCCTGCTGCAGGGAACAGCTGCATCCAGGCAACACCCCAGAGTCTGGGAACTGCCCGTGTAAGGAGATTATTGTTCATCCTTTGACATCCAGAGCCATTACCCACCTAAGCAGCCTTGGCTTCATGCTGGACATTATCCTTAATCCTATTTTTCTAAGAGAAATAGGATTATTCTCTGAGAGTTCATCATTATTAACTTAATTGAATGAATGAAGGGACAAAAGAGAGCGAGTGATTTCTGGTCCCTCGGTGTTAGACAGGGGCAGCTGCCTGGAATTTGCTGTTTTCCTCAGGAATTCATTGGATGGTGCCCGGCCTCCTCTCAGCGAGGGAACATTTGTCTCATGTCTGTAAATCAGGAATTCTTTTTTCCTCTGGGACCACAAATTGCTGCTGGAGTTTGCAGCAATGTATTGGTTCTTTAGGGAACTGATGGAAAAGTTCTGATAGAAGTTCTGCGTTTGAGGAAAAATCCATGTGGATTTCTCCTCACTTGGCCTTGGCCACCCAAATTTGAAGGAACTTTTCTTCAAGTTTTTCCATTTTGAATTTCTTTCTTTTGTGTTCTACTCTTCCTGCTTCATTTCCAGCCAAGTTCAATCTCCAGCAAGCTTAAAAGGCCTTTTTTTTCAGCTTTTGTGATTTTGATTACAATGTTTTGGTTTTTTTCCAGCATCTCAGCCTAAATTTAGAGATCCTGATGCTAAAAATACTGGTGATATTCTTTTTGATATTGGATCATCTGGTGCTGCAGCAGCAATTAATTGAAATTTTCTTTAGATCTCCTAATTTTCCTGGAAAGGAACATTTTTGTGAGCAGTCTAGACTTAGACTTAGAACTAGCTCTAGGTCTAGAATGCTTGTTATGCTTTGTTTCAGCTTTACATATTGGGGAAGGATCATCTCTTTGATCTTGGACAGAGGGGGTGCAGCCCATGAACTGCAACTTCTACAGCAATATAAAATTACATCATTAATAATCATAACTGTGATGGGAAGACTGATGAGTTTGTATCCCTC
This sequence comes from Atrichornis clamosus, assembly GCA_013400975.1. NCBI lineage: Eukaryota > Metazoa > Chordata > Aves > Passeriformes > Menuridae > Atrichornis > Atrichornis clamosus. The sequence goes on along the minus strand of WBMZ01008081.1, from coordinate 136,894 downwards.
ACGTGGATCCCTCATCCCATGGGAAGCCAGTGGCATTTTTCCCATTGGCCTCGGCGGGGTTGGGATGTGTCCTTTCCTTTCTGGCTCCGTGCTGCTCTGCAAATGGAAAAATATTTCTGTTTTGGTGCCTCAGACTCTGCTTTCTTTCCACTTTAAGAGCACTTCACTCCAGCCAAAAGTTTCCTTTGTCTCACAGCCTCAGGAAAAAAAGAGGAGGGGGAAAAAAAAAGCTTTTTCCAAATTACATGAGCAACAGAAGTGTTCGGAGAAAGGATACATTTCTGATCCAAAAGAAAAGCAAAAAAATCCTGCTTTTCCCACTGCCTGGATGTCCCAGGCAAGGCCAAAAGAAAGGAGTCAGCCCTGCCAGCGAAATCCTAAGGAAAGGAAATAAATGACATCCCTCTGGTGCCCCTGGAAGTGCCGAGTATCCGGCTTTGCTGCTGTTCCGCTTCCAACGCAGCAGCTGCCAAATCTGTCCTGCCTTGGAGGCAGAACTCATCAGGCTCAGGGAAAATCCAGGTGCTGGGATGGATCCTGGAAGTGCCTCAAAGGGAGGAGAGCAGAGGGAAAGAAAACACAGTTCAGGAGCTTCCTTCTGGGATAAAAATAGCTGGACACACACAGGAACTGCAAATCCCTTGCTTCTGTTTGCTTTTGCTCTTGGAGTTCTTTTTATTCCCTCTCACCTGGCTGCTTCCCTCTCCCATCCCAAATGGATGCCTGTGTTTCCCACCAGAGCCCAGCTCCCTTTCAAGACATTTTCAACTTAAAAATAATAATTAGAAAACCCCAAACCAACAAAACCCCCCCTAAATTAGGAGTTATTTCCCAGTACATGAACCAGCAAACTCCCTCAAATCCGAACGTTTCATTTTGCAAAATCAGGTTTTCATTTCTGCCGAGCGCTGGGAGTGGGAAAACTGCCCCAACACGGATCCATAGGGTGCTCTCATGCAAACGCATACACATCCACCCTCCCTCCCGAATCCCTGCAGCTTGGAATTCCAGCTCCAGAATCCCTGCAGCTTGGAATTCCAGCCCCAGAAGTGACGTTGTGCCAGCAGGGATCCTAAATCATGAGATAACCTGGGAAAATCAATCCTCCCTTGGCCTTGCTCCGCTCAGTTCAGCCGGTTGCTCTTTGATTTTTAGTAGCCCTGGGTGCTGTTTGGCTTTTCCAAGCTCTGGATGCCGTGAGGATGAACCACTGGATCCATTAACAGAGATAAAAATGGGAAGGAAATGCCATTTATTGCTCTGGAGGAACCGGTGCGGGCTGCAAACTTCTCTACCTTTGCTCCCTAGAAATCAACCGGCACCTTTTTGTTCAACTTAACCCAATTTTCTTCAAATTAACAAAAAAAATGGAGGCAAGGTCGAACTGAGGGAAGTGAGGAAGTGTTTTTAGCTGGAATGGGAGACCCACCCAGGCAGCTGCAGCCTGTCTCCCACAGACATCTCAGCAGTGGCTGTTTGCCCAGGAAAAGCATCTCCAGTGGAAGGAAACGGGAGCAAAGCCCCCCAAAACCCCCCAGAAATCAGCTCAAGGGGTGAGTGGCAGCTCCCGGAGTGGGGAACAGCAGTGCCCATAAACATCTCTGGCATTTTTTTAGGTAAAGGGTTTTTCCTGAGCTTTCTGTGAGGGAAAAAAGGTTGTTCACAGTTCCCGTGAAAAGCCAGGGATCCCAGCCTGTGTGTTAGGAACAGGAAAGATGATTTCTCCTCAATGTTAAAAATTCCAAAAGCTTTGCACTAACCTTCAGTGCTGGGATTTTACGTTTTCCTTGTCAGCTTGCACAGGGAAGTCTGGTTTGGTAGGGAACTGAAAGGACAAGCAAGCCTAAAAGGAACTAAAAGTCACAGCTCCCATCCCAACCCTGGAGAAATGATGGAGCTGGGATCATCCCTACAGGTGTTGTTTACTGTTTGCTCTCTGGCCACTCAATATTTCCACTCGTAAGGTCCATGTGAGGTCTCCCAAGTATGGAAATACATCCCAGAACTCAAGCCAGAACAGAAAACACAGCCCTGAGGTCTTCAAAATGCTGAGAAAATCAAAACTCACAGAATCACCAAGGCTGAAAGAGCCCTTCAGGATCACCCAGCCCCACCAGCCCCACCCCAAACCACGTCCCCAGGGGCCACATCCAGACTCCTCCTGGGCACTTCCAGAGACAGGGACTGCACCACCTCCCGGGGCAGCTCATTCCAAGGCCTCACCACTCTGACAGGGAAAAAACCCAGTGATGCTCCATAAGACTTCAAAGAAGAATTGAGCAAATTCCCAGTGAAGCCTCCCACTCCTCTTTGAAGAACAGGTCTGTGCTGGATCCATCTTTTTTTGTCGGCACTGGCTGCCTCCCAAGGTGTGTGTTGGTGTGATAGGATCCTGCACAGAGCAAGGAAAAACAAATTTAATGAAAATGAGCCCCAAACCTGCAGATTTAAGATGTTTTTGCCCAGAGTCTTTAAAGCTGGGACCGTTTCTGCACGGGGAGAGTGTGAAGTGCTGTTGTGATTCAGGTAAAATCATGGAGTCATGGAATGGCTTGGATTGGAAGGAACTTTAAATCCCACCCAGTGCCACCCCTGCCATGGGCAGGGACACCTCCCACTATCCCAGGGTGCTCCAAGCCCCGTCCAGCCTGGCCTTGGACACTTCCAGGGATCCAGGGGCAGCCACAGCTGCTCTGGAAATTCCATTCTAGTCCCTCACCACCCTCACAGGGAAGGATTCCTTCCCAATATCCCATTATCCCATCTATTCCTGTCTTCCTTCAGCTTAAGGCCATTCCCTCTTGCTTTATCACTCCATACCCTTCCCAAAGTCCTTCTCCAGCTTCCCTGGAGCCCCTTTAGGCACTGGAAGGGGCTCTAAGATCTCCCTGGAGCCTTCCCTTCTCCTGGCTGAACAACCACCACTCTCTCAGCCTGTTTTTGTGGAAGAACATCAAATTTTCCTACCATTTCCACGGCAGCCACCGTCGGTGCCTCACCAGGGGATATGTCAGCACCAGGCAGGAACTGAGAGGGTCCCAACCTCCAGAGGAGGGGCCAACCTCTGGCCAAAGCCAAAGGGGTGATGGGTTTCCCTGGAAATCCTTCCCAGTCCAGGTGACATTCGCTCACCCCGGAATTCTGAGCTGGCCAAGGACCTCTGCAGTTTCCTGGGACACACCCCTGTGCTGCCACTAGCCCTGGAGAACCTCAATCCGTTGTTTGTAAGGATTGAGAGGTGTGAAAGAAGTTTTTTATTCCTCCTCAAGCCATTGTAGGGCATGGAAGCACTTTTTACCTCCCAGGGTTCATCTGGAGGTGCATTCCCAGGAGAATCCGAGCCCTTGGAGCTGTGACTTTGTGCCATGGGCATGAACTTGGCTCCTGTCCTGCGTTGGTCACAGCTCTCCAGAGGAGACAGAGAGTCTGGGAGCATTTCCCTCTAGAATGGCATCATTTGGCCGTGATCCCTCCTGGGGCCACAGCTCCCCGCTGAGGCCCTCTTCTCCCAAATATTTATGCCCATGAGTAATTTCAGGAGTGTTAGTAACGAGCTGAGGGGGCCAAATCCTGGGGTCACAGCAGGAAATGCTTTTCCAAGAGTTACATCCACTCTCAAATGCCTTTTGCAGTTAGGCTGGACCTAAGGATGTGCTCAAGTGCTTTTTGGAAGTGAGGGATGGGAATTTCCCCACTGTCTGCGTCTGGTTTTATTTGCTATCAACTGACAGGTATTTGGTGAGGGTTGCCCAGGTTCTGTGTGTAAAATTAACGGTTAAAAACTTTGATTTCTGGTTATATTTGCAGTTCTTCCTCCTTCTAAATACAATAAAAGCCTTTACAGCCATTATTCTCTCTTATATTTGTTGCACATAAAAATACATTCCCGCACTGAGACCTGAGAGAGCAGCTTTTTCCTCCAGCACATTTTGTCTGGCTTATAAAACTTTTAAGAATTATAAAACCCCTGAACCAATAAGTTTCAGATGGAAATGATGACCCGAGCAAAACTAACAGGTGTTGATCTAATACTGAAAACAGGGAACATGGAAATCCAGCTCAGCTAAAAATATGCACTTCTGATTTCTCCATATTACATGGTTCAAACCTGGGATGAACAAGGAGATTTTAGGGATCTTGTGTGAGTTTTTCCCCTCAGATTGTGGATTCTTAGCAGGAAATATGTTTGCATTTAGGAGAAAGCAACTTCCCAGAGAGCTGACCCCACATCCTCGCTGCTGTCAAGTGGCAGAGCCCTAAAGAAGTGGGAGGAGCTGGTTTAATAATAATTAAACACAATCAGCCACAGCTCTGGGGTGAGTTGGGTAGTTCAGCACAGCCTAATGTGAATTTATTGATGGGAAGCTCCGCAGGAGCAGAAAAATAGGGAAAAAAGGGCAAATCCACTCAGTCAACCTGCTTAGGCTGGGTTTTCCAACCAGGCCTTTGATCATCGATCCTGGGGAATCAACTAAAGATGGTATTCCCAGGAAACACCTCTGCCTGCTGATATCTCCTCACTAAACCCCATCCCTGTGAGCCCTGCACATCCCATGGATTTGAAGCCCATCCTGAGCCATCCCTGTGGAGCTAAGGTGGGAAGTTGGCTACCAGGAGTGTCCCTGCTGCACTCACCATCCAGGCCGTGTCTTCCCTTGGGTGGGACACTGGGAGCCAGAAACTTCTTTCCTATGTTTCCCTCCTTGTTTTCACCCTCCTTGCTCAGAAAATGCAGGAAACAAACCAGGCTGAGTTGTTTTAATTTGTTTGTGATATAAATTTACAGGCTGGGAGAACTGGGGGTGTTCAGCCTGGAGCAGAGAAGGCTCTGGGGACACCTTAGAGCCCCTTCCAGTGCCTAAAGGGGTTTAAAAAAAGGAGGGAGAGGGACTTTTTATAGGGATACAGTGACAGAACAAGGGGAATGGTTTTAAGCTGAAGGAGGGCAGGGTTAGTTGGGATATTTGGAAGGAATTCTTCCCTGTGAGGGTGGGGAGGCCCTGGGATGGAATTCCCAGAGAAGCTGTGGCTGCCCCTGGATCCCTGGAAGTGTCCAAGGCCAGGCTGGACAGAGTTTGGAGCCACCTGGGATAGGGGGAGGTGTCCCTGCCCATGGAACTGGCTGGGCAGTTCCCTTTAAGTTCCCTTCCAACCCAACCCATTCCATGATTCCACGACTGACCTTGCCTTCCATAGGGACTTCTCCCGGGCCTGCTTCCCTGCTAACGAGGCCCTGTCCATTTGTGCCTCATCAGAGGTGCTGATAAGCTCTTCCCCCCAGGGCCAGCCCTGCTGATGGTGTGAGCTCTTCACAGGGGACAACATAAACACAATCACCGACTCCAAATAAATATCCTGAGCTGGGAAGGGATCATGGCTTTGATTTCTTTGCTGGCTGAACACATCCAGCTGTGACATCCCTTTCTCCCCTCCAATCCAGGCTGTGACTCAGCAGTGGCCCAGGAGATGACTGCTGAGCCCAAATCCTCCCCTTGCTGCCTTAATTCTTTGTTCCCATCTGTGGGAATTATTTCCCGGGATTGGCGATCGATGATTCAGTCCTTTCCAGGGAATCCCCTCGAAACCCCCATGGATTGACTCATCCCGTTGCTCATCGGGCCCACCTGCTCAGGGCATAACTGTGGTGTAAATCCACACTCCCTCCCATGGCTGAGGATCCTAGCTGGAATGGCACATGTTGCCTGCTGGCAGGGTGGATTTGGGTTGTTTAGTGAGTGACCTTGGGGTTGTGTCTCATGACATTCCCTGCTTGTGAGCTAAATTAGTGTTAATCCACTGTGGTTTAGTTCTAAAATATTCTTATTTTCCTCCTGAGGTAGAGAGGGAGAACCAGCTGGTGAAGGTGAAGCCAAACTAGAAGGACAAGAGGAATTTCTTCATGGAAAGGGTGGTCAGGCATTGGCAGGGGCTGCCCAGGGAGGTGGTGGAGTCTCCATCCCTGGGGGTGTCCGAGGAAGGCCTGGACGTGGCACTCAGTGACAACTAAAGAGAAAAAGGAGAGAAAAAATTAAATCCAAATCTCTTGGGTGGAAAACAATTTGCAGGTGAATCAGTACAGCTCTTAAAGGCGTGAAACAGAAATACATGGATGGCTCCAGGATGCATCCAGCCTTGAGAAGATCCCAGTGCAGCATGGAAATCATCCCTGTTACAGCAGAGGTGGAGCCTCCCAGGTGTTTCATCAGGGAATCTTCCCTGGGGGCTTCTGGGCAGTTTGAGGGAAATGAGAGCAAAATAGAAGATCCAATAAAATTGGTACAATTTACCTCAGAGAAATCTCATTCGTCCTCACCAAGATCTCAATTTGATTGATAATTAAGAATTCATACTTTAGAGTGGGAGTGAAATTTTTGGACGTTTTGGGCCGGGCCTAAACTGAAAGTAAATTAGGGAAAAACTCCATTTCATTTCAACGATGGGCACTTTTGAAAATCTCACAGGAGGGTCTGTGGGGCAGGGACTGCTCTGCTCTGACTGCTGGGACATTGCTTGGATACATTTGGGGTTGTGCAATGTGGTTTTGCATTTCTTTGGCCGTGTCTCTTTTCAGAAAGTCCAAGGGTAGAGGAGGGAAACACTCGGATGTTCAGTGCAGGAATTTTTGTCTTGGACTTCAATTTCAGTGAAGAAGAGAGAAGTGCTGTCATAACCTGGGTAAAAAAATCTAAGAATTTTTTTTTTTTTTTTTTTTTAAAAAAAACATTTAAATTAACAAATAAATCAAACCTGGTAACTCAAGTCTCCTTGGAAGATAAAACAAGCAGTGGAGGAACCACTTGAGGACTCAGACAATTCCTCCAGCTCCAGGGTAACCATGAGAGCTGTCTAAGTTTTTTAAGATGATTGCAGAACTTTAGAGATTTCCCACTACAGCTAAGCTGCAGAAGCTAAATATATCCTTCCTGTTTATTCTCTGTGTGATTTCAGACTAAGCTCCAGTCCATAAAACAAAAAAGCATCTCTGGCCACTCAGCTCAAGCAGGAGCACTCCAGCCCTGGTGAGTAACACCAGCATCATCTGACCAAAATCGGCAACAAAAGCCCCTGCAGGCAAGGCCAGGGGACAGCTGGTGATATCTGGGTCAAATCAGTGCTGTGGTTAGTTCAAACTTCAGGGAGAAGACCAAGATAATGTTCTTTGTCTCTCCTTTTTAGGGAAATATTTCAATTTGTAATGAGCCATCGATTTTGGAGGCTGCACAGGGGGTTCAGAGAGAACCTCTGGAGTGTTTAGGAAACGTGGCTTTGACAAAGAGTTGCTTTCCAGCTTCTCAGCTCATGACAGACTCATAGCTGGTTTCAGAGATCTCAGATTTAACTCTTCTGGTTTCCTCAATCTGTGGTTTTTATATTCCCAATCTTCTAGTTCACAGCAAAACCAAGTGAGACCCTCTGCATCCCACCCAGTGCAGAAATACATGGATGCTCTGGTTTATTCCCTACCCAAACCAGACATCTTCTGGGAGGAAAAGGTCATAGGATGATGATTTCTTTTTGTAAGCAGATGTGAGGAAACAAAAACTCTTAATAGCCAGGCCAAAAATGACCAGAGGCACTGTTGTGCAACACCGAGTGCACAACCCAGTAAATCCAAACCTCTTTAATGGAACAAAACCGTTCCTTCCCTACCTCTCATTTGGTCTCGAAGCAAAAGGTCAATTTTGTATTTAAAAACCACTATCAAAGGTTTAATGATTGTGCCATTGGCCAGAGTTCAAACAATAGAGGCAGGAAAGAACGTCCAGCTGTCAAGTGTAAACAGAAATGGGTACAGCTCAGAAGTGCTGCAGACAAATCACTCTATGTCATCGGCTGGTTTTAATTAAGAACAGACCAAATATCCTCTCCCTTCCCCCTCCCTCCTTCTTCTCCCCCTTTTTCTTCCCCCCCCTCAGTGACTTGAAACAGGGATGATTTGTGGAGTATGGTCTTATTGGTGGTTGTCCTTGCGGAAGTAAGCAAATGAATATGGAAACAGCTCGACTGCCAGCTCAAAGCGTATCCCGACATCCCGCAGATTGCAATCTTCCAACTGCAACAGGCACTGGCTGGGATTTGCACCTTCCCACTTTCTGCATGGAAAATCCTGCTTCAGGAACAGAACTTCAGCGTGCTGGTTCATGTTCTCATTGAAATCGTTGTTTTAGGAGCAGCTTTCAGGCTGGTCACCTCCATCAAGGGAGTCTTCTTGTGCCTTGTGCTAGAACCAGGTCTGGCAGGATGGGAATCTCTTTGAAACTCATCCTATTTTTAGCAATGAGACATTAATCAATATTTAGACTCTTCTGGGTGGGCCTGAGCCGGAGGCAATGCAAAGGAACAGAGGGAGGATGTGGTGCACACATTACTTGGGTTTATTTTTTTATTTTACATTCACTTCTCACTTAGTTCTTGCTGCTGGTGTGGTTCTCCTCTGACTCTGAGCTTTCCCAAAGGAATATTCACCAGGAAATTTCTTGCAGCTAAGGACCTGACACTGAAAAAAACCCCTCTCTCACAGAATCATCACAGAATGGTTTGGGTTGGAAGGGACCTTAAAGCTCATCCAGTTCCAACCCCCTGCAAGATAAAAAGTGGGGAGTGGGTTTTAGCTGCTCACTGCTGCTGTTGCTGAAATTTCACTTCTTCTGGGGACCAGGCTTTGTCTCTGCTGCTCAACCACGCTAAAAAGGGTGAATTCTCCTTGGAGAGCAGTTTAGAGCTTCCCACATCAAAAGAATTCCTGGTGGACCTAATCCCACGTGCTGATCACCACAGCAAACAGTGGATATTATTGGGAAATGCATTATTGGCTATTTCCATATTTGCTCATAAAGAAGAGGCAGAAGCAGGGAGAAAAACCCAGTTAATTCCATAGAATCACAGACTGGGTTGGGTTGGGAGGAACCTCCAAGATCATCCAGTTCCAACCACCTCCCACTATCCCAGGGTGCTCCAAGCCCCATCCAACCTGGCCTTGGACACTTCCAGGGATCCAGGGGCAGCCACAGCTTCTCTGGGAATTCCATCCCAGGACCTCCCCACCCTCACAGGGAAGAATTTTTCCCTAATATCCCATCTACCCTCTGGCAGTGGGAAGCCATTCCCTCTCATCCTACACTCCAGGCCCTGGCAGTTAGAACAGGGGACAGACTTTTAGAGATTTTTTGCACTTGCAAATACTTAAATACTGTCAATAATGCTCAACTTGCTGCACGAATCTCTGCACAAGGGGCTAAACCACTTTCATATTTAGTTTTCTTTTTTCAGCATGTCTTTCTTTCCAAAGAGAAACCAAGGTAATCCCAAACCTATAGCTGGGAATCAAAAAAAAAAAAATCTTGACAATTTTATTAAAATTTATGAACAGATCAGTCTTGTCTCTTGCTTTAAAAACAGCTGAACTTGTACCAGCACTGAGACAGAAAAACAAAAGGAAAGAAATGCAAATGATGGTGGAAACCTGAGATGAATTAAGGAGACATGTGGAGATCTCCATGAAATATGGCCCCTAAATTTGTTAGGAAACATGTTTCCTATTTGCTTCACACGTTTCGGACGCAGCAGAAACAGCTTTTCTTTATATTCTGTGTGGGGTTGGTGTAATATGAATATTAATTGATGAAACAGAACTCCACTTCACACTTGTATGTATTTTGTGCATTAATTATTCTGGTTTTATTTAATGAACAATTATTAAATTGTGTTTATTGCGCAATTCCTGTGTCAGGTTTGGTGAGCGAGGCAAGATTTCCACCCAGTCCCAGAGGCAGAGACCCCCCAGATGGATCAGAAGTTGTTGGGAAAAAAAAATGGGTTTTTTTACAATGCTCAGAAGCCCAGTAAAACTCCTCTACATCCTCATGCAACCTCCCAACAGAAAATAAAATTCCTTTATTAAATAACCCGGCCCTTTAGGGAGAAATATATGACATCATCAGAACAAATGGATCTGAGGAATAAAAGCATCAGGATGCACCACTCTGGCAGTGGGATTATGGAGCTGAGAGTGTGGGAGGCCTCCAAAATGGACAAGTTTTCCACCCAAATTTTATTTTGGAAGATGAAGAGGATTTCAGCCTCTCTGAGAAACAGGGTGGGATGTTCCCCTCTGAAATCAGTAAAACTCTTTGCAGAAATTTCCTCTTAAAAACTTGCAGAGGAATTACATTACATTCAAAACTCCTTTTCACTTTTTTTTTTTTTTAGGAATTTATTCCAACTCTAATGGATTGAGACAAAACAATGCCCATATTGGGGAAAAATCAAGTTACGGGATGAGTTTCTTTCATGATTCACCCAATTTAATTATTTTTTTTTCATGACTGCTTTTTATTCTGTTCAAGCAGAAAGCAGCACTTTTTATGGCCTGGAATTACACCAAATTCAGCAGAGTTTAAGCAAAAATACACCTTGCATTATTGCACAGTGAATAAGGAACAGGCAAAAGTCTGGATCTATAAATGTGTCCTGGGAATACTCAGGGAGCTCTGGGATGATCCCAGAACAGGATTGAGGTGGCTCCTGACGACGTCAGTTGGGTTTATCTCTTCCCAGTGTTTCATCCTTGTGAAAACCACGGGATGAGGAAGGAATAAACTCAGATTTTAACACAAGCTTTGGGGAAAAAAAAAAAAAAAGAGGAAAAAAAAAAAGAAGAAGAAGAAGAAGCCCCAGAAAGCGAAAATCCTAGAAAATCTCTTTTTGTTTGTCTAAAAAAAGTGAAAGATCAGGGAAATTCCTGAGGGCAATCAACGTCTCACGTTTTGTTTGCCTTGGCTGGGGTTTGCATGTGAAGCTCTATATTTAACAACCATCCCGAGATATCCATGGATAATGACAATGGAAACAAAGGCCCTTTGTGGTGTCTGCTGTCCCGGGCCTTTGATGTCTGCCCGGCGCAGCTCCGGAGCATTCCATTCATCAGGAATATAAAACGGAGACCTAGGAAAGTTCCGAATGGAAGGCTTCTCCTGGTGCCTGCTGGAGGCTCCCCCTCAGCTCTCTCAGGCACGGGAGACTTTTCCAGCAAAATCAGCTCCGGGTTTATGGAAGCAGATGGGAGGAGGAGGCTCTTCCCTCGGAGCTGTCCCTAAATCCTGGGTGCCGAGCTTGGGGGCTTGTCATCAGTGCTCCAATGAGGTCAATTCCCTTGGTTTTCAGGGAATCCCTGAGGTTGGAAAAGCCCTCCCAGCCCATGGAGTCCCAGCCGTGCCCCATCCCCACCCTGTCCCCAGCCCAGAGCTCTGAGTGCCACGTCCCGGCCTTCCTTGGGCACCTCCAGGGATGGCGACTCCAAACCTCCCTGGGCAGCCCCCGCCAAGGCCTGACCACCCTTTCCAGGCAGGAATTCCTCCTGCTGTCCAACCAAATGCTTTTCATTGAGGGAATTATTCTCAGGTGGAGCCTCTACCTGCTACAAAATTAAAACCATGCTCAGGAGTTGCTCAGGAGCCTTCCCAAAACTGGGATTTGTAGTATCAGCTCCTCAGACTGTGCTGATGAGTGAGATTAGGTTTTAACTCAAAGATGAGATCATGGAATCACAGCATCATGGAATGGTTTGGGTTGGAAAGGACCTGGAAGATCATCCTGTTTCCCTGCCACGGACAGGGACACCTTCCACCATCCCAGGGTGCTCCCAGCCCCGTCCAGCCTGGCCTTGGACACTTCCAGGGATCCCGGGGCAGCCACAGCTTCTCTGGGCACCCTGTGCCAGGGCCTCCCCACCCTCACAGGGAGGAATTTTTTCCTAATATCCCATCTAAAGTTCCCAGTTCAGCAAAAATGACAAGTGGCAGAGAAAATAATTCTGGGGTTTAATGACAAGCACTGAGTTGCTGTGATGCCCTCCTGGAAATCCAAATCTGATTGGTACCAACCAGCGGATCCCATTTTAATGGACAGACCATCCATGTGGAAAAAAATTAACAAAACCCCAAAACAACTCATTGATTCTTTGGGGAAAATATCAACAATTTTAAACCATGCAGGAGCACTTTGTGCTGAGGAGTTTGGTTTAATTTCTTGCAGCCTCTAGGAGTGTAATTTAGAAAATCACAGCCTTTAGGACAAGTACCTTGTGAGCTGATTGAGGTCTTCTGGAAGTAGAAAAAGTGAGGGGAGCACGTGGGAACTTGTGTTGCCACTCCTGTGGCTACTCCAGGTAAGATATGTGGAATATTTTCAGAGTTCTTGGTGCTGGTGGCACATTTCGGTTTCCAAAAACACGTGAAGTTAAAACTAAAGAAATAGGCAATGATTTTTAAAAAAAAGAAATCAACAAAAAGCACTTTTCAACAACAAAAAATTTGCTTCACAGTCATTCTGTTGCCCTTTTCTTACTGCTTAGTGTGAGAGTGGTCTGAGTAGTTACATAAATCATGATGCATTCCAGGGAAATTCCCACCTTTTTCCCATTAATGTGAGCTGGAAGATGCAGCCTGGCAAAGAAATGGAGGTACCTGTGCTACACCTTCCTGTGAAAAATTGGACCAGCATATCCAGCCTAAAATATTTTTGCCAAAAACCCCCACAATTCTGAATTGTTGCAAAAAAATTTCATTCTTATTCGTTCTGGTTTAAATGGGGTGGCTGCTGTCAAAGCCTGGGAGGTTTTTGTGAGACTCAAATATTATTACAGATATAATAAAAAAATGGCCAGAATGAGTTACATTTCTATACTTTTGAGGGCCTGGGTTTATTACAAAAAATTTGGTTTGAGGTTGGAGAGGCCTATTCATAAAGAGCTTTGTCCCGTTTCCAGTGGAATTTCTTCCCAGTTTACAATTTCCATGCGATTTGTCCAGTAGGTTCCCAGTTATTTTTACTTGATGCATTTCTCCTGCATTAAATTCTCGCTTGCTGTGACTTCAATCTCATTCCTAAATATATTCAAGACCCCCAGCCTTCTCACTCCGAAGTGGAGCAAAATCCATTAAAATCTGACCTGGATTTGGACACTTCCAGGGATGGGGCAGCCACGGCTTCTCAAGGCAACCTGTGCCAGGGCCTTACCACCCTCACAGGACAGGATTTATTCCCAAATATCCCATCTATCCCTGCCCTCTGGCAATGGGAAGCCATTCCCTGTGTCCTGTCCCTCCATCCCTTGGAAATTGTCTCTCTCCGTGCTTTTGTTGGTTCCTTTAGGTCCTGGAAGGCCACAACGAGGTCACCCTGAAACTTCTCTTTTTAAGAGAAAAGTGCATAAAAGATGGCTGTGGATATTGGAGGATGTGTGACCAGAATTAATGTTATGGCTCTTGTGGAAGCTGTGGCTGCCCCATCCCTGGAAGTGTCCAAGGTCAGGCTGGACGGGGCTTGGAGCAACCTGGGATAGTGGAAGTTGTCCTCGCCCATGGATCTGAAGATCTTTAATTTCCCTTCCAACCCAAACCATTCTGTGGTTCTATGACTCAAATCCATCTCTTTGTGACCTGAGTTGGAACATGAGCTTAATTCTTTATTATTCCGTGGAATGATCCTAAGCATTCAAGAAATTGCAAAACATTTGGAGCCAGGACAGTCCCTTCTTCCCTCCTGTGGGATCTGCTGAGCTCTTCACCCGCCCTGCTCTCAGCAAGATCAAATATTTTCCAGTTTGATGCCTCCAATCTGTCCTTAAAATTTGGGTCTTACAACTTGCTTGTTCTCACTGTTCCGAAGTGTAAAACGCTGCGCTGGGATTTGGAATTGATCCTGCCTGGATTGCAGCCCACGCCATTCAGCTGTGGAGTTAACATGATTAAATGGTTCTCCCAGTCCACCAGGAAGTATTAGAGGGCTGGAGGTTAAGGAGCTCTTACAGTTATCTCGTGTTTAATTGAACAAGTCACGACGTGGATCCTTTGGACAGTCGTTGTCAGGGAAAATATTCACGTCTGCTTTTACCTGAGGGTCTGCAGAGTGCCCTGTGCCTGTCAGATTTAATGTGGTGATAAATGCTCCGCTGTACATTGAATTTTCATGTTCATAAAGGCAGAGAGACGGGAGGTGCACACTTTGTTTAATGCCCTTTCCCAAGTGCTCCTCAAACAATCAATATTTCAAAAGTTGTAACTGCACCGTGGATTTCAGTGGAAAGGTTCTTTGGAGCAAACTGGAGGGGCAGGAAAACTGGCTCTGGGGTGAAGGGGTGGGATAAGGATGGGAAAGACCTGGGGTGGGGAAGGCTCTGGGAGTTGCAAAGGTGTGACACCCTCCAAAAACACCCAAAAAACCAGGCAGAGGTGAAGGATTTACCCCAGTCCTGCTGGAGCAGGTGGGTTTTATTTCACTGAACTCACTGCCTTTGGGTGGGTCTGAGCTCTGTTATTTCTTCTTTTAATTCCACAGTTCAATCCCAGGAGAAATCCAGCAGTGCTTTCTCACTGGTTTTAAAATGCCCCTTCACTTTTCAAAAAAATATTCAGATTTTTCCACAACCAACAGTGATGTTTGTTCAAAACAGGGGTGAAGCAGATGGCCAGCACCACATCTGGGGTATCCCTTAAACCACTCACAGGAATTATTTGGATCTCTCAGAGTGCAGCCCTCGCTGTTTTGATTTGTTCCAGAGTCAATCCAGCCAGGAAACAGCAAAAATGCTGCATGACTGGGTGACCAACTGACCGTGCCCAGCTGCAAAGCTCAGTTCTGCAGCTGAAGGCAGCAACTGAAATTTCAAAGTGTTACCAAAAAACAACAAAACAAAACAAAACTAAACAAAAAATAAAAATAAAAATTCACACACACAGAAAAATCACAAACTCAGTCAAACCGAAATGAGCTGTTCCGTTCAGAAGAAAATCTCTGAGGTTTGGGTTCGGTTTTTTTTCCCCAGTTATTCATTCATCGCCAGGCCCAAGTTTTGTCACAGCTTCAGTGCCAAAAGTGGCAGCCCGCGTGTGATATTTAGACGAGTGGCAGGACACAGATGACTCAGCTGCAGTTCGGATTGCCTGGCGGAGGGAGGCCAGTTGCACTCACACAGCTTTTCTCCTGTGAGAAATGTGAAGATAAACTAAACTGACTCATTGCGGGCAGCTCTCTGAATGTCAACTCAGTGCTCAGCAGCAAAAAAAAAAGGCAAAAAAATGAAAAATGCTACTGTTCAGGCAGTGCTTGGGGATGGGTTGACCTGGCTCTCAAAGTTCCTCTGTCATTCCTCAGCTGGGCAGGGGAGAGAAAACACAACAAAAAACTCAAAGGTGAAAAAAAGACAGGGAGAGGTCACTCAGCAATTACCGTCACTGGTAAAACAGATTTGGGGAAATTAATGGAATTTATTACCAATCAAAATCAGAGCAGGATAAGGAGAAGTAAAATTACACCTTCTCCCCACCCCTCCCTCCTTCTTGGGTTTAACTCTATTCCCAGTTCTCCACCTCCTCCCCACCGGTGGCACAGGGAGATGGGAATGGGCTTTATGGTCAGTTCCTCACAATTTGGCTTTGCTGCGTCTTCCTCCTCCTGGGGAGGAATCCTCACACTCTTCCCTGCTCCAGGGTGGGGTCCTTCCCACGGGATTCAGGCCTGCAAGGACTTCTCCAACGTGACTCCTTTCCATGGGGTCGTTTCTTCAGGAACTGCTCCAGCGTGGGTCCCTTTTCCCATGGGGTCAGTTCTTCAGGAACTGCTCCAGCGTGGGTCCCTTTTCCCATGGGGTCAGTCCTTCAGGAACTGCTCCAGCGTGGGTTCCTTTTCCCATGGGATCACAGGTCCTCCCAGCAAACCTGCTCCAGGTGGGCTCCTCTCTCCACATGGCCAAAGGTCCGGCCAGGACCCTCCTCCAGGGCGGAATTCCCACAGGGTCCCAGCCTTTTTTTGGTGCATCCATTATTTTTCCTTCTTAAATACTTCAAACCCTCTTGCACACAAGCGTCTTCACATGTAGGATCATTCCCATTAAATTCCCTGGGAATGCTCAAGTGCAGAAAATCCAGGATGTGGAAAAGCCCTCCCAGGTGTGAGGCCTTCAAAACTCCCTCACTTAGGAAGGACTTGAAGCACGTGCTTCAGTCCCCCTGGAAAAGATTTCTGGTGGATTTGGGAGAGCAGGAACGAACTGGTGGCAGTGATTTACAAACATGGAGAGTACAAACAATAAAACCGTGGGTTGTTCGTTTAAATTCCGATTAAATACATCAGCAACCGAGAGCAACTGAAAGGTTTACGATCTCCACAGCCACGATGAGAGAAGAGTTAAACTTTTTTTTGATGCAGACATTTATTTCTGCTCTTTCCTTTCACCAGGCTCACTAATTGGACAGAAATTGCCTCCTTTGTGGGCATCAATTTATCACCGTCAGGATTGTACTCAGCCATGGGTTTTCCTTCTCCAAATCCCTCCCAGAGCAGCAGGATTAGGTGAGACTGTCATTAGAGTGTTCTGATAAATACCAAGAAAAACCTTAAAAACTCCTTGTCTGCAGAACAGAGACACTTAAACCAGAACGGAGTGTTTAGCCCCAGGCCTTGGCAGCAATTGAAACAAAATGTTTTGAAACAAAGCAAATTGGCATTTCGCTGACTTTTAATGTGCTGCCTTTCCAAGCAAGACACCTGGTTCGACTACACAAAACATCTATTCAGAATTCGAGTCTGAGCTTTTGTTATGCAAAAGGTAAATGAGGGCAACGTGAACTCTGTGAGAGAGTCAGGTTTGGGGGGTTTTTTTGGTTTTTTTTTTTTGCTTTTTTCCCCAGGGTAATCTGTCAAAAAAATACCTGTTGCTGACAGGAAACCGGGAGTCTTTTGAGGATGTGTTGGTCTCTTATTTTCTGGGGGGGTTAGGGGGAGACAGCCCAGTGGTAAAAAGACAGCAAGAGCAGTAAAACACAGTGGTTACGTTAACCAAAAGAAATATTCCCACATTTGAATATCAGGTTTTATGCAAATGGCACACGCGTGTGTGTGAGAGACCAGACCGGTTCATGTCACTGCACTGCTCGTGGGACATCTGAATTTTGGTGCTTTCCAAGGAGTTTTGTGGGATCCCTGGTGGATGGTGAGTGAGTCATTTGTGTGGTCATTTTTGTGAGCCATTTTTCTGCTGGCTTGGGATTTTAATGGATTCAAAAATGTGGGCAGCAGGAAAGGGATTGGGATTGTGCCCCTCTGCCCCCTCAGGTGAGAGCCCACCTGCAGAGCTGCTCCAGCCCTGGGCCCAGCACAGGGAGGACGTGGAGCTGCTGGAGAGAGGCCAGAGGAGGCTCCAGGATGAGCAGAGGGATGGAGCAGCGCTGCTGGGAGGAAAGGCTGGGAGAGCTGGGATTGTTCACCTGGAGACGAGACGCTTTGGGGTGACCTCAGTGTGGCCTTGCAGGGCCTGAAGGAGCCACAGGAAACATGGAGAGAGACAATTTCCAAGGGGTGGAGGGACAGGACACAGGGAATGGCATCACACTGCCAGAGGGCAGGGATGGATGGGATATTGGGGAGGAATTGTTCCCTGGGAGGATGGGGAGGCCCTGGCACAGGGTGCCCAGAGAAGCTGGGGCTGCCCCTGGATCCCTGGAAGTGTCCAAGGCCAGGCTTGGAGCACCCTGGGATAGTGGGAGGTGTCCCTGCCATCCCTGGATGATCTTTAATGTCCCTTCCAACCCAAACCATCCCACAATTCCACAAATCTGATGGATTATCACATTTAAACCATAAAAATGGACCAAACCCAGACTAACAGCTCTGCAACATCAGCTTTGGTATTGAAACTTAAGAGAGAGAGTGGAGCCCATAAAATCCTTGGTTGCTCCTTCAGAACACCTCTTCCATCATGAATTTCATTTGAAGAGGCAAAATATTCCCTAATTCTGTATTAAATCTCAGTCCTGCTGAGCAGAAGCCCAAGAAATCAGTTTGAGCAGTTACTCCTAGAGCTCCTCCAGCTTTCAGGCAAAGCAGCTCAAAACCCTCCATCAAATAAATCAGGGGGATCTGTCAAACAAATACCAGCATTACAATAAAAAAATGTTTCCACGAGAAGTATTTTGAATAAAAACTTCTCAAGAAAGACTTTGCCTTTCACTAATTTCTCTCCTTGAAAAAGCTGTTGAAAAAAAAAAAAGGAGTCATCAAAATGTGTCCTTTGTACTTTCAAAGGAAAACTGAGGGGTGGGAGGTATAAAAACACTTTTCATTTTGTAATCCAAATAAGCAATGCTTTTAAAAAGCTGCAATATCAATCAAAAAATGGTTGAAAATCATTAAATGAAACCTGATTTGGTTTGGTGTGGTGTGGTTTTTTATTTCAAAAAGAGACTTGAGATTTTAACTTTTTATCCCTGACATCAATAGATTTTAATTTTTTTTTTTCTGATTCAATATAACAAAATGTTCAAAATCTTGACAATTTCCCATGGAATAGAAAAAAAAAAAAAGGATCCTGCCCAGCTCTGTTAGAAATCACAACATAATAAGACAATCCTAACCATGTTTTTTGGGATGGTGAGCACCAAGGAGACAAACCTTTGTGGATTCTTCGGGAAAATCAGCTCTGTGCTGGAGCGTATGGATGGCAGATGAACCAGGCTGCAGGATGATGGATCATGGAGAAGGATTCTCTGGGATAAAAAGGTCTTATTGTAATGACGGACCATGGACAAGCTGCAATACCCTTCATTTAGTTGTATTATTATTATTATTATTTAATTACAGTCCTGACAGTTTGCCAAGTGCTCCCATGCCAAGGTAGGGCTGATGCACTTCCAGTGAGGGAGAGAAAGGCCTGGGAAGAGGAAGGGGAGCTCAGGCTCCAAGCTCTCCCCACCCCCGAAGTCCCTCCTGGCTCCCATCTGGCCTCAAATGCAGCGGATGATTAAAATTAATGTAATTAATCCCATTCTCCCAGTGCTAAGGGAGACAAGTGCAGGCACTCATTCATTCCCCTGTCCCTTGATGTCATGCTCACTCCTGGCTCCCAGCCCACATCCCATTCCACCGGTGGGTTTTCCTCCTTTTAGCCCCTTTCCCAATCCCAAGGACACACCAGAGACCCTCGGAACCTCTGGAATGTGAAAGATTTGGCCCCATCCCATGGATGCGGACTCCCCCAAATCTGCCTCCTTCCTTCTTTGTGGAACCACCTGGGCTCCCGCCAGGGATTTCCAAAATCCAGACAGGAGCTGCAGCTCCCAACCCATCTGGATCCAGCCTAGAGGGAAGAAGAAGAGGACCTGTCTGGGAAAAAGGAGCTTTATGGTAATTCTGGAGCAGGCAACCAGACTTTTCGGATGGGAGGTGATTTTTTGGAGGCTGGAAAGGGGACGAGGAGCCCAAGATCCATGGGCCAAAACAAGTGGGAACAGAGCAGGAGGAGGATGAGACTTGTCCCAGTCTGCCTGGTCAGATCCACATCTCACAGCGGATGGATGCTGTCCAGGATAACACATTCCAAGATATTCCTCACTCTTGGATGAGCAGAAGGGGCTGGAAAAGGCCAGAGCTGCAGCACGAGGGGGTCCTGGGGGTGCTGTGGAAAGGCTGTGGGATATCCAGGGGTGGATGGAGGGGTTGGGAGCCTGAGGAAGGGAGGGCAGCATCCTCATCCCTGCCATTGGAGTGCTTTTCCTCTTGGATGTGGTGGCTCTAACACAGGATCAGATCCACAAGTTCTGACTTGGGTGTCTCAGAGCCCTGCCAAGAACCCCAAGAGGGCGTGCATGCAAAAGTGAAACAAAATAAAGATGTTTGGTGAAAAAGAAATGTTTGGTCTCCACAACTCCTGACAGGAGGGGCAGTGAGGGGGGGTCGGGCTCTGCTGCCGTGTCCCGAGGGAAAGGAGGAGAGGGAACGGCCTCAAATTGCACCAGGGGAGCCTCAGGTTGGAGACTGGGAAAGAAATTTTCACTACAAGAGTGGTGAGGCCTTGGAATGAGCTGCCCAGGGAGGTGGTGCAGTCCCTGTCTCTGGAAGTGTCCAGGAGGAGTCTGGATGTGGCCCTGGGGACGTGGTTTGGGGTGGGGCTGGTGGGGCTGGGGTGGGGCTGGGTGATCCTGAAGGGCTCTTCCCACCCTGGTGATTCTGGGACTCTGTGAAAGACCAGGGGAGACTCCAATGCTCCCACCACTGACAAAAAGAAGTGAGAAACGTTGCTGTCCTTGCTCAAAGCAGAGCAAACAGGGTTAGGTGGGATACTGGGAAGGAATCTTTCCCTATGAGGGAGGGGAGGCCCTGGCACAGGGTGCCCAGAGAAGCTGTGGCTGCCCCTGGATCCCTGGAAGTGTCCAAGGCCAGGCTGGGGCTTGGAGCACCCTGGGATAGTGGGAGGTGTTCTTGAGGGTCTGGATGATCTACAAGGTCCCTTCCAGCCCAAACCATTCCATGATTCCATGACACACACATGAGGACGGTGCTGCCAGGGGTTCACCATGACCCTGGTGGTCCTGGTGAGGAAGATGAGGATGGGCTGGATGAGGATGGGCTGGATGAGGATGAGCTGGATGAGGATGAGCTGGATGAGGATGAGCTGCCTCAGGCAAACCAGCACAGACCTTTGGGCTGACTTTCGTGTTTGGTAAAACCCAGGTGATAATATCTGCCCCTCGGGGGAGTTGGGAGGCTTATTAAGGCTCAGTCTCCAGCTTTGAGATCCAGAGTGAAAGTCCTTTATGACTCTTTTATTGTTTTTGTACAGACATCAAAGCCAGAGCTCTAATCTAATGCCATCCCTTTAATGTTCATACCACCCACTTGTATCCAGAAGTCAGTCCCTCCTCAGCCTCTCGGTGTTTCCAGGCTGTGTTTGTTTGTTGGAGAGGTTTTCCAGGGTAACTGTCTGCCTGCTCCTCAGCCGGAGTCTGAACCTTGGAAAAATTTGGGGCAGACGCAAAATTGCATCATTATGGAGCAGCAGGCTCAGGGTTTTCTCTGGTTCTGTGCTGTGTTAAATGGGTGGGTGTGTCACACCAAAAATGCCCAGTGTTCTGTTCAAATTAAATTTTAATTTATTGCTGTTCAAATTTTAGCCCTTTTATGATGCATGGGGGGGGGGGGTGTCTTGTAAATACAGATTTATAGACAATACACAAATGTGGTTTTAAGTCATAAGCAGGTAATCCATGGATTTCTCCTTCCCCAGTTGGAAGTGTCACAGCGTGATCTAATCCTCCAGAGATTTTTAATTTTTTTTTTTTTCTTCCTGTAAGGAAAAGCCACTGCTGGGAATCTCAATTTATTAAGTGTATCTGCTTGTTTCTTCTTGGGCATCAATTTTCCAAAGTGCCTTCATGTGTGAACTGGACACAAAGGGGCCAAGATGTGGAAAGGTGACAGTAAATGCTCTGCTGACAGGAGACTGTGTGGTCCAATTATTAAAAAAAATAAATAAATAGAGATGAAACCAAGGAGGAAAAAAAAAAAAAGAAAGAGTTTGCAACTTCATGCCCAAACCTGATGAAAAAAGAAGGAAAAACAAGAGCTCTATAGAACAAGTCATACTCTGGCTCTTGGAAGGAGCCCAAACCCCATGGCAGATATTTTTATTTTAATACTTTTATTGTGTTCTGTATGACTCTAAACCTGCTCATCTGAGGGCACAGCTCCCACGAGCAGCCTCAATCTCCACTTGTGCAGCAATTCCCACCTGCCTGGGTGATGGAATTTCTCTTTTAGGGACTGAACTGAAAAGTGGGAACGGGGCTTGAAGAAAAGAAGTTGTCCCACGGTGGAAATGTCTCTGCTCCTGGCAAATCAAAGGGCAGAGTGTTTTATTTTGGATGGCTCTCAAAAGATTCTCTGGAACCCAAATGAAATGTTTGGGGTGGAGGGGATGTTTTCTTTCAGGTTTTTTGCACTTTGTAGTAAGAAACAAAGGAAAAACCAAACCGTTAAAACGACAACAAAAGGATCTGTTTAAATGAACAAGAGATGAAGACTCAGGAGTTTCACTCCAGAAGTGCTGAAATAATGTGTTTTAATGCTCTGAAAATGCCTCTCTTGTTGTTTTTTACCTCACCTAGAACTAATCATTGAATTAATCTCAAATTTGAGAGGTTTCTGACTGCCCAGGCCTTTGGATTTGTCTCATTTTTATTTGGCTGAGCAAGGGCATGGGTTGAAGTACTTATTATAAAGAGAACTCAAAGGATTCACAAAACCAGGAACAGGTTGGTGATGCCCCATCCCTGGCAGTGTCCAAGGCCGAGTTGGATGGGATTGGAGCACTGGGATAGTGCGAGGTGTCCCTGCCCATGGAAGGGGTGGGAATGGGATCGTCTTTAAGTCCCCTTCCAACCCAAGCCATTCTAAGGCCCTACCTCATGAAAAAGTGGAAATGTCCTTATAATCCAGGTGAAAATAAATGAGCTGGAGGAACACAGGCACATCCTGTGAAAATTCCCAGGCAACCCAAATCTGCCTTTTCCATTAGAAGAGTCGGGGGTCGGATTTTTTCTTTTAAATTCGCGATGAAGTTCAAATAAAAAGGTGAATGGTGATGCAGGGGCACTTCAAAGAGGCACCAAGGCAGGTGTGAACTGGGATGTCATTGCAGAGGGAGATTCTGGGATATGGATTCTTTCCAAATGAGCACCTCCCAAATTTCAGCGCCCTTTCAGCTGCCCTATGTGTGTATGTTTATTTATTCCCAAAGCTGGGTGTATTTACAGGTATATAAACTATTCAGCAGTGCCAGTAGCTGGTTTTAATCTTTCAAAATGTCCTTTCACTGCAAGAAACCCCAACCGGCACAACTGTCAGCTCTAAAACCTTGATCTGGAAGGATTCCTGTGGCAACATTTTGGAATTCGCATCAACAGCAATAAATCACAGAATCATGGAATGGTTTGGGTTGGAAGGGACCTTAAAATCATCCCAATCCACCCCTGCCATGGCAGGGACACCTTCCACTATCCCAGGCTGCTCCAAGCCCCGTCCAACCTGGCCTTGGACACTTCCAGGGATCCAGGGGCAGCCACAGCTTCTCTGGGCACCCTGTGCCAGGGCCTCCCCACCCTCCCAGGGAACAATTCCTTCCCAATATCCCATCTATCCCTGCCCTTTATCACTTTCAAACCATTCCCCTTGTCCTGGCACTCTCTGCCTGTATAAAAAATATCTCTCCCTCCTTTTTATCATCCCCTTTAGGCCCTGGAAGGGGCTCTAAGCTTTTCCTCGAGCCTTCTCTTCTCCAGGCTGAACTCTCCCAGCCTGGCTCCATAGGAGAGGGTTGGAATGACTGTAATTTTTACCAAGGAATGTGGGATTACATCACCAAAGCTACTCCCCTCTGGCGTGGGTGGCACTGCTGCATTGTAGGTGAGAAATTATCTTTTTTTTGGATTTCCATGAAGTAACGAGGCTGATGGATTGGGAAGCAGGCATTGTCCTGAGATCTCATATTCCATAATGGGAGCACAAGCTCATATTTAACACAGTTCACCAATAGGGTTTCATTCCCTTTTTCATTCCTTTTTTTTTTTTTTCTTTTTCCCAGAGTGACTTTTTTTAATGTGCTAAAAATGTCTCATTATGGTAAAACACAAACAGGGACCTTCCTTAAAATCCCACCCCCTCTCCTGGGGTGTTTGCCTCATCCAACTCTTTGGAGATTGGCGTGAGTCATGTTTGCTATATCAACATATTTAATCTGGTTGGTTTTTTTAAATTTCAATTCATTTTCAGTGCTTGAGGAAAGGGGAAAATGTTTGTGGAAAAGGGCAGGGTGGCAGAAGGGTCCAAGAGAGATTGTGGAAAGTTGCAACAGGGGAAGTTCAGATTAGAAATCTGAAAAAAATGTTCCCTGCCAGGGTGGTCGGGCATTGGAATGTGTTCCCAGGGAAGTGGTGGAGTCACCATCAAGGTGGGAAGAGACCTTCAGGATCATCCAATCTCAACTCACTCCAGCACCACCATCGTCATCCCTAAAACATATCCACAAGGGCCACATCCAGATGCCTTTTGATCCCTGGAAGTGTCCAAGGCCAGGCTGGACGGGGCTTGGAGCAACCTGGGATAGTGGGAGGTGTCCAAGCCATGGCGGGGGCTTGGAACAAGATGGGCTTTAAGGTCCCTTCCAACCCAAACCATTCTGGGATACACTCCCTGATTTTCCAAGGCTCGGTGCACACAGTTAAATCCTGAAATCCACAGGGTGGGACAGAAAATCTGCAGTTGTTAATCAGAGCTAAGCTGGTGTGGTTGATCAGTTGAAATTTGCACCATGGATTTTTTGGGATCATCATCTGCTCCCATCGAGAGGCAGTGCGGATCCAGGTCCTTCCTCAGCAGGAAATGCTCTGGATTTGGTTCACTGGTGGGATGCAGGACCTCAAATTTCTCCTGGCTGAACAAAATGAGCATTCACAAAGTACATCTGGGAAAAAATTAGTTCCATAATTTCATATTTATCACTATATTTTCCATTTTAAAACTAGAATAAGGAGCCAAATTTTCCTGCCTTTTATTAATTTCACTATTATAAACTAAATTAAGACTAGCTGAAATATATATGAGAGCAACATGGAATTATAATTTTACACCTAATTAATCAAAGGCCCTAATGGGGAGATTGTAATACTAAATGTGAAAAAATAACACAGAAGGAAATAGAATCAAAACTCGAGTTTCAGTCCCAGCCCCACACTCCCATAACTTTCCTCACTTTCCTTTCATTCCCCTCAGCTTTAGGATAATGGAAGAGCTGAAATGCAAAGCTCAGAGTTAAATCCTGACTTTGCAATAACTCCCAGCGTCTGCTTCCCTGTTCCCTCCGGGATTGCTCCCTCTGTCACTCCCCAGGCATCATCCTGATGATTTCCAGTGCCATTGTTTTCTGGCTACACCACCCGTTTATCATCTCCACACTTCACCACGCTCGTTTTTCTTAATTTAACCAATGGGTGAAGTAGTCCTAAATCACAAACTGGGAAGAAGGAAAGTGCTTAACTGGGTTCTAAGAAAAATCCTGGCCAGACTCCTCTTTAAAAAAAAAATAAAACAAAACAAATGCTTTTTTTTTCAGTGTCAAGCTTATCACATTCTTTGTCTCAGACCGTGCAAACCTCTCTGACAAGGTTTAGAGTTTCCACGTTGTGCAACAGAATTTACTCTGACTCATCTGTACAAATCATTTTTGGATCAAGGTCCCATTTTTACAGATTAAGTTCTAGGGAAGAAGTAGCCAAGTGCTGGAAATCATCACCCCAGATTTGTTCTAATCCTTCTGAGGATGGTGAGCAAGAGTCAGTGCTGCAGCCTGCAGGGGATGTGTTAGGAGTGAGTTTTCCATGTAATCCCTTCCCTTATTCCCACCAGCGGGATGTTCCCCAGTGTTGTGTGAGGACTCAACGCTCCCTGCCTTGCACCTCATGTCCAACCCCTCTGGTGGCTCCCAGCTCCTGGATGCTCAGAATCCTGGGCATTTCCTACACCAAAGGTCCAAAGTGTATCCAGAGCAGATAAACAAAGCTGGGAAGGGGCTGGAAAACCTCATCATGTCCTGTGAGGAGCAGTGAGGGAGCTGGGGGGGTTTGCTCTGGAGCAGAGGAGGCTCAGGGGGGCCCTCATTGCTCCCCACAGCTCCTGACAGGAGGGGCAGTGAGGGGGGGTCGGGCTCTGCTGCCGTGTCCCGAGGGAAAGGAGGAGAGGGAACGGCCTCAAATTGCACCAGGGGAGGCCCAGGTTGGAGATTGGGAAAGAAAATTTCCCTGGCAGAGTGGTGAGGCCTTGGAATGAGCTGCCCAGGGAGGTGGCGCAGTCCCTGTCTCTGGAAGTGTCCAGGGGGAGTCTGGAGGTGGCCCTGGGGACGGGGTTTGGGGTGGGGCTGGGGGGGCTGGGGTGGCACTGGGTGATCCTGCAGGGTTGTTCCCACCCTGATGATTCCATGATTCTAAAGTAACACAGGAGCTCTCTGCGCATCCCGGATGATCCTGGCTCCCCTCCTGTGTGTCCTGTCTTGTCCCCATGAGGCCCTTCCTGCGAGGGGCTGCCCACCCTGTTCAGGACAAGGCCGCCCGAGGGTTTTGCCCACAAGTGCTTTGGTTTGCTGCTTCCTTTCCCTGGAGTTGGTACTTCCCAAAGCTCCTGCCCCAGGCCTCCATTCCTGGGTGCTCTGGGGTGACTCAGAGGCCAAAGTAAATATTTCATATGTATATTTAAAGATCTTTTTTCCTGGGATGACATCACTTTATGATGTCAAAATTCACCTGCCATTCTTATCTTCAGCTTCATTTCCTTCTGCAAAGCATAAATCATGGAATCATGGAATGTTAAGGAGTTGGAAGGGAACTTAAAGCTCATCCAGTTCCACTCCCTGCCATGGGTGGGGAACCTTCCACTATCCCAGATTGCTCCAGGCTTTATCCAACCTGTCCTTGAGCACTTCTAGGGATGGGTTTCTACATTTAAAGGTTCAACAGTGTTCACCATCACGATACTCATAAATTCCTTAGAAAAAGGCTGGAGTAATGCATCCATAACATTATAATTAATCCTTTCTCTTGCCTAACACCAAATGCAAAGAAGTTCACTTTTCTCAAAGCCAGAACTGAAAAAAAGCCCCTACCAATAATCATTTGAGAACCGTGGAAGAAAAGCAAACAATTAAAAGCAATTAATGCCATCCCAGCTCTTTGCCTGTGAGCAAAGCAAATTATCTAGAGCACCCCAATTTCTTCTGCTTTGAATACGTGTGTGTGCAGGGAAGTCAATCAGTCTGGAATTCTCAGGCTCATTAGGTCATGCTGAAAAAAAAGGCGAGAGCTGTGGTAGTAATTTGGAAATATTTTTCACAACTTTCTCTTTCATGTGAATTTTTATTATTTGTGTTTTAAAGGCCATTATATCTGAAATTTGTGATTTTTTCTGTTACCTCCCTATCCAGAGAGATGGAAGAGAAGAAAACACTTTACATTTCAATTGATGGTTTTTGCCTTTACAGAAAATCATTGGTAATTATGCCAAAACTTCAGATTAAAAACAGTCTCAAAAAAGACATGGAATGAAGGAAGGTGTAAAAGAACTAAAAGCAATTTAGGGCCCTCATGAGCAAAAATAGGCCAAAGTCATTGCTCACCAATGGTGTGCAGGGTGATGGATGGGGGAAAGATCAAGGCTTGGAGTTTTTCAAAGCAAAATAGCAGAGATTCCGCAGCAGGAGGACAAAGTTCAGCCTGGCAGGAAATTGCAGCTCCCTATTGCTGAGGGAAATGCAGAAGATGCATCAAAATAATCAATTGCAAAAGTATTTCATGGTCCGTCCTGGACTGGGGAATAAATGCAGGATATTGTCTTTTATTCCCAAAGATAAATGTGTGTCCAAGTGGTTCCAGTGCTGTTGTAACCAAATGAAAGGCAAATGGAAAGGAACAGGGATGAAGATGGTGCTTAGAACTTGGGATTTTGAAGGGCAGGGATGAGTATTTTCCTTGGAAAATGGCGGAAAACTGAGCAGAAAGTTTCCTTCAGACTAAACCAGTTTTGGAAGCCTTTCCTTGCTGAGATCAGCCCTGATACTGAAGCCAAGGCACGAGATCATGGAATCACAGGATGGTTTGGGTGGGGAGGGACAGGAAGGTCATCCAGTGCCACCCCTGCCACGGTCAGGGACACCTCCCACTATCCCAGGGTGCTCCAAGCCCCGTCCAGCCTGGCCTTGGACACTTCCAGGGATCCAGGGGCAGCCACGGCTTCTCTGGGCACCCTGTGCCAGGGCCTCACCACCCTCCCAGGGAACAATTCCTTCCCAGTATCCCATCTATCCCTGCCCTCTGGCAGTGGGAAGCCATTCCCTGTGTCCTGTCCCTCCATCCCTTGTCCCAGGCCCTCTCCAGCTCTCCTGGAGCCCCTTTAGGCCCTGGAAAGGGCTCTGAGCTCTCCCTGGAGCCTTCGCTTCTCCAGGTGAACACCCCCAGCGCTCCCAGCCTGGCTCCAGAGCTCTCCAGCCCTGGGATCAACTTAGTGGTGTCCTCTGGACTCATTCCAACAGCTCCATTTTATCGAGGGCCCCCGGGCTGGAGGAAGCTCTGGGAATGAGATCTCATGGGAGCAGAGGAGGAGAATCATAACCCTTAAACTGCTCTTGGTGTGTCCACAGGTGCTCCTGCCTGGATTTACACACAGATTCCAAATTTATTAAAGCTTGGGCAGCATTTCTGGCTGAAGAGATCATGCCTGCCCCTCTTTCCTCATCTCCAAATTAATTTATTAATTTTTTAATCTGTGTTTATTTGGCTGTTTTAATCCCTTTAAATTTTTTTTTTTTGAAGTCCCAAGGGGTGCTAACTTCCAGTCACTGTGGAAAATCATAAAGGGAGAACAAAAGCATCCCAAATCTTTCCAAGGATGGACTGGCAGCAGTCAGAGAAGCATCACTTGATCATGAGGAGACAGGGAAATCTGATGGAAAAACCACAGGAGGATGGGAACAGTGCTTGGAGAGGGCAAGTACCGGCATGTGCAGGGAATGGTGATGAAACAGGGCTGAAGTAAGGAGCCAGGACCAGATTCTTGCTTTCCTTCCCTAAACCCAACAAAATTTAGCTGCTTTCCCAGCAAGCACGAGCAGGGCTGGGAAATCAAGGTGGTGTCACCCAGTTTTAAACCCCCCCGGAGGTCGGATGGAATTTCCCGTAACTGGGATTTGAAGCATCCCCGACCTTGGCCGCCCACACAGGAAAGTTTTGGGAGCAGGTGGTCAGGCCTGGCTGGCTCCTCTCGGGGTGTTTGTGGGTTTCTGACTCACTGCCCAGTTATAAGCCCAAACAAAAGGCTTTCAGATGAAATCCAAGGCAAGAAACGGAGGAGGTGACGGGAACGTTGGTCCCGAAATGCACTCTGTGGATGAGGAGCTGGGGAAAAGCCAAACAAACCAAAGGGATTTTGGGCTGGGGTTTGCTCCTCCTGCTGCTTCCCAAATCACCTGATGGAGGAATCAGGGAGCGTGACAAGAAATGGCAGGTGAGGGGAAAGCAAGGAAAAAATCCTCCTGTGTTTTAGAGGATATTCCAACCGTTGGCTTGAACAATAATAAAACCATCAAAATTCCTACTGAGTAATCACACCTAGATTGAAGTCTTGGGAATACTGCCAGAAATTATAGCAAATGCTGATTTATTGATTTCTTTACTACCTTTCACTTTTGGAGCTGCAAAAGCTCACGACTTTAGGAGAAAATCATACCAAAGTGGACAAAATTTGCTGTTGGTTTATCAGCCATGGCCGATCGAGCCCAAAGGATTGAGTTAGAATTGAATGATCCTTGTGGTTCTTTGGATATTCTATGATCTTCTAATTGTTGAGATATTCTCAGGATATTCTATGATCCTATAATTCGGGTCACATGCTTTAATGTATTATTTTTATGTATTATTACGTAAGTCTTATGTTTTACTTCCAAGGTTTGCTCTCTCTTCTCTCCCCATCCCTCCCATCACCTTCTCAACACCATTTCCTTTATGACCTCCCATTTACTTGATACCTAAACTGCACCAACAGTGCTTTTAATTTCTGTTCCACAAAAAAAAAGAGGGATTAACAACCACATCTCCTAAAAGAGGAGTTTTCCTTCAGCCAGCACAGGTTGCACCAGCAGTTTTCCTGCTGGAAACCAGGTCTGTCTGGGTGAGTCACAGCAGTGACAAAACCTGTGCAAACACACCCCCTGAAGTGTTATTAATTAGTCTAAATTGTCTGATGAACTCACTGAGTGCCCAGTGAAGCGTGTGCTAGCACGGGGAGATGCTCTAAGGTCTGGTGTGAAGCCAGTGGAGCTTTGGGGTCTGGGTTTAGGTGGTCAGAAACACCCCAAAATAAATGACACCAAACCACTGGGGCAGCTTTTCTCGTGCTTCGAGTGGGGGTTTAAAAACCTGCCAACATCAGGGACAGAAAACAATGCTGAGTCAGAACCCTCCTCCCTGTGATTCCGTGATTTATTAATATTAAAAATGTGGGAAGCCTGGTGCTGCTCTATGCTGAGGAATCCTCTCTGGCCTGTGTTATGTGAGTGAAAAATAGAGAGGGCTTTCCCTTTTGGAAAAGAGATTTCTAAAAAAAGTCTAAATATTCATATTTGTGATACAGCTTCCTTCAGCTGGGCAATATCATGGAATCATGGAATGGTTTGGGGTGGAAGGGATCTTAGAGATCATCCCATTCCAATCCCCTGCCATGGCAGGGACACCTCCCACTATCCCAGGGTGCTCCAAGCCCCGTCCAACCTGGCCTTGGACACTGCCAGGGATCCAGGGGCAGCCACAGCTTCTCTGGGAATGCTGTGCCAGGGCCTGCCCACCCTCCCAGGGAACAATGCCTTCCCCATATCCCATCTATCCCTGCCCTCTGGCACTGGGAAGCCATTCCCTGTGTCCTGTCCCTCCATCCCTGGTCCCAAGTCCCTCTCCAGCACTCCTGGAGCCCCTTTAGGCCCTGGAAGGGGCTCTGAGGTTTCCCTGGAGCCTTCTCTTCTCCAGGTGAGCACTCCCAGCTCGCCCAGAGCCCTCTGATCATCCTGGTGGCCTCCTCTGGACTCCTTCCAACAGCTCCATGTTTTTCTTGAGCTGGGATTCCCAGAGCTGGACACAGCTCTGCACGTGGGGTCTCACAAGACCAGTCAAAGCTGGGAATCACCTTCCCATCCTTCAGGAACTGTCCAGGAAGCCAAGGAGATGAGCTGGGACTCCACCTCTTGCTTTATAAAGCTGAATTTGGGTGAAATGAAACCTTCCTTGCCTGAACCCTGAGACTGGGGTGCCTTAAGTGGTTCCAGCACTGAGACCCTTCAGCTTTTCCTACATCTTTATTTCACTGCCATCTCCAGACTGAAAACACATTCCAAGGATGGTCTGGGGCATCTGTGAGTGTCAGAGCTGCCCCGTGAGCTCCTGAAGTTTGGTATTCCCAGGTCTGTAAGACAAGGGAGCAGTTTCTGCTCTCAGTTTTGGGCTCCGATCGTTTGGTGCTGTCTCTGAAGCAGATGGATGTTCAGGTCCAGATGTCATCCAGAGCTTTGCTTTGGAAACACTGGGAAAAAAAAAAGAAGAAGAAGAAGAAGAAGAAGAAGAAGAAGAAGAAGGAGAAACTTCTGTCAGGTTTTAGCCTGGTTCATTGACCATCACTTCAAAGTGGATTTCAGTTCTGTGAAGGGGTCTGAACAATTGGCTTCCAATATCTGCGTTATAAAAGTGAGACAAAAATGTTAATCTGAAAGTTTTTACTGGGAAAAAAGAAGAATATTTTAAAAGAATAAAATCTTCTGGGGTGTTTATGTCAGTTTTGTCATAGTCCTTATATAAAATATATAAGTAGGTCAAATTATTACATATAATATATTTTATATATTATTA
>WBMZ01008081.1:0-104682 GCA_013400975.1 Atrichornis clamosus | reverse complement strand
CCCTGCCCTCTGGCAGTTTAAAAACACTATCTTTGTTCTGTCACTCTCTGCCCACACAAAAAGTTCCCTCCTTTTTCCAATCCCCTTTGAGACACTGAGCTTCTCCTCAGAGCTTCTCTTCTCCTCTCCAGGCTGGACAATCCCAGCTCTCCCAGCCTTTCCTCCCAGCAGAGCTGCTCCATCCCTCTGCTCATCCTGGAGCCTCCTCTGGCCTCTCTCCAGCAGCTCCACGTCCTCCCTGTGCTGGGCCCAGGGCTGGAGCAGCTCTGCAGGTGGGCTCTCACCTGAGGGGGCAGAGGGGCACAATCCCAATCCCCTTCCTGCTGCTCACTCCTCTTTGGATGCAGCCCAGGATGTGATTGGATTTCTGGGCTGCCAGCACACCCTGATGGCTCCTGTCCAGCTTTTCATCCATGAGATCCCCAAGTCCTTCTCCCCAAGACTGCTCCCCATGAATTCGTCTCCCAATCCGTGCTCAGGTCTGGGATTGCACAGATCCAGGAGCAGCCCCTGGCACTTGTGGAACTCCATGAGGTTCTCCTGAGCCCATTTCTGGGATCATCTGGGAATGCCTCAAGCTCAACTCTCCCTCTCACCCATCAGTCCAACCTCAGCTCACAGAGCTCTCAAGATCCCATTGTGGGGTTGATTCCCACTCTTCCCCCTGGAGATCATCATTTAGAAGCCCTAAAATTTCCCTGGAGACCCTGCAGCTAAAAAAGTCCAAACAGACCTAATTTTAAACCAATACCTGTGGTAAAAACAGGGGGAATTTCACTTTTTAAAGGCCAGTGGAGGAGTTTGTGGGCACCTGCAGACAGACACAAGCACACACACACACTGATTATAATCATTAATCCAGGCAAACTCGAGATTATGTTGTCGTGTCCCAGCCTAATGTGTTGAAAAGATCAAGGCATTTAATGAAGTGTAAAATTCATCCCACTGACGACGGGAAACGTTGCTCTCTCCAGGGAAAACTCCGTGCAGAAAATGTGGCTTTTTAATGAAAGTTATTTGTGTCTGTTTAATATTCTGGAGCATGAGAAAAGATTTCTGTTGTTGCTGGTTTTTTGGCACATGAAGAGCGTGAAGTGCTGCACCACTTGGGGTTTTTTTTAACAACTTGAACTCCTTGGCAGCCAGCCCTGCTCCAGAGTGGATTACCTCTCTCTGCTTTAATGGGATGGTTCATTAGCAGACCCAGTCTTGTAATTGGGCAGGATAGGAGACAAAATTTCAGAACTTCTGAGCTGATCTCTGCTCAGTTCACACCGTATGGAGCTCTGGGAACCCAGGCCCAGCCTCTGAGACACTCAGTTAATTACTCTCTGTCTCTCAACGATTATTCCTGACCCAGCTTCCTCCTCATGGAGGTTAAACCCTGCCTAATTGTGGAGGGAGAATGAAAAAATCCCAACCCTGAGCGTGCAAAGAGCAGCTGTGGGAGACTTTTCAAGCTGTGGTGTAAGCAGGAGCTGGAAAAGGGCACCTAAAATTTATGTTACCTGGGGAAGGGTGTGGAAAACACATCCTGTGAGGAGCAGTGAGGGAGCTGGGGGGGTTTGGTCTGGAGCAGAGGAGGCTCAGGGGGGCCCTCATTGCGCCCCACAGCTCCTGACAGGAGGGGCAGTGAGGGGGGGGCGGGCTCTGCTGCCGTGTCCCGAGGGAGAGGAGGAGAGGGAACGGCCTCAAATTGCACCAGGGAGGGTCAGATTAAATATTACAACAAAATTTTCCCTGGCAGAGTGGTGAGGCCTTGGAATGAGCTGCCCAGGGAGGTGGTGCAGTCCCTGTCTCTGGAAGTGTCCAGGAGGAGTCTGGATGTGGCCCCTTGGGACGTGGTTTGGGGTGGTGCTGGTGGGGCAGGGGTGGGGCTGGATGATCCTGAAGCTCTCTTCCCACCTTGATCATTCCGTGAAAAAAGAAATCCTTCCAACAGCTGCCTGTGACCATCACTGAGCAAGGAACATCACAAACCTTATCGGGAGCTCTTGGAACAGCTGCTCCACAGGGATTGCTCTGCCTTTCCCTGACAGCCAGCTTGGAATCCTTCAACACAGAGACAGAGTAAACAGCTCCACACCACACGGAATTTCCCTTGCACCTTCATTCCTACCCTCCAATAATTTGCAGAGAGCTAAATTTGGAAATCCTTTTTGAGGGAGGTTTGCAGCAAGGAAATTCACTACAGATGAATGCTTTCAATAGTTTGCAGCTCCAGGGTAATGCTAAAAATCACCTGTTCCCTTTTCCTCCGGTGGTTTTCCCTTAAAGCTGGCATTTGCAACTGGTGATATCCTACAGTGGGTGACAGAATGAAGCTATTTCATTCCAGCAGTAAGGAAATTCTATATTCCATGACTCACTAGAGGCACGTTGTGCTCTCCTCTTGGAAGTTCATATTCCTCTGTAAGTGTGACAGGGACAAGGTTGTCAGAGGCACTGAACACTCCACTCACGGAGTCTGTGGAAACTGGGATTTACTTGTAGTTATCAGGCTGCGATGACAACTTGCTCTCAGGAAAACCTGGATTAAGGGAGCCTTGCAGCACATGTGGAAAGCTTGGACAACACCATCACAGTTGTCTGTAGAGGAAGGAATGCTGTAGTAGGATGGTTATTTTTTTTTAAGTTCTAAACCATTCCTAAAGCTGGGATTTATGGGAGCAAGGGAGGACTCTTCACCAAGACATCCTCACACCAAATAACCTGAGTTTAAGAGAGAGTTTAAGTTTGTGCAAGCTCTGTCTCAAGATAGACACCTCCCATTTCACAGAGTCCCAGGATCACCAGGGTGGGAAGAGCCCTTCGGGATCACCCAGCCCCACCCCAGCCCCACCAGCCCCACCCCAAACCACGTCCCCAGGGACCACATCCAGACTCCTCCTGGACACTTCCAGAGACAGGGACTGCACCACCTCCCTGGGCAGCTCATTCCAAGGCCTCACCACTCTGCCAGGGAAATTTTCTTTCCCAATCTCCAACCTGGGGCTCCCCTGGTGCAATTTGAGGCCGTTCCCTCTCCTCCTTTCCCTCGGGCCACGGCAGCAGAGCCCGACCCCCCCTCACTGCCCCTTCTGTGGGGAGTTGTGGGGAGCAGTGAGGGCCCCCCTGAGCCTCCTCTGCTCCAGATTGTCCAGAGATGGAGAAGCATCAAGGCTCCAGTTTGATGGACCACTCAGATATTAGGCTTGTCCATAAAACTCACAGATCCAGCAGTGGAGAAGTTGAAGTTGGAGACTCCTCTTTACTGCAGCACTTTCTGCTTTAATGCCTTCTGGCTAAAACCTTTTCCTATGTCTGAAAAAGCAAATTCCTACTTTAACTGATGAGGGTGCTGTCCTCGGGGGAAGTTAAAGATGTCTACAGTAACAAAATAAATAATGGAGTAAAAAATGGGTCATGCTTTATTACAGCATTTCACGATAGCACAGATCTTTTTTTGAAGTGTTAAACTGGGTCTTTTATTTAGTCCAGCACCCCAGCCAGCGTCGGCATTCGTCAATCTGCAATTTATTAGCCCTGATCCTCTTTCATCAGGAGTAGTTTTAAATAAAATTGTGTCTGTTTCTTATTTACTGCAACTCATGGCCTGCACTGGCAGGTGAAAGCGAACAGCAGAAAAAGCTCTCAGAGAGTTTTCCAGGCAGGGAATTGCACTGGGAATGTCACAGGGTGATGGTGAACACGTGCAGGAGCAGCAGTGGTGTGTGCTGGGGGTTCCACGTGTTCCCAGCGTGGGCAACAGGGAGAGAAATCTCTTTCCAGCAGTGAAATTCCCAATCCTCAAGGACCTGGAGGACCTGCCAGAAGACAACAGTGAGTTCAGCTCTTGTTTTCACAGGAGCAGTTCATGAGGCAGGTGCGAGAGGAGCTTCAAGATTAAGGCAAAAATTCCTTCAGGATTTTCCTGAGCAGCTGAAGTTCTCCTCCTGAGATGTCAAAGCTGCTGCTGGGAAAAGAGCAGAGGCTCAGCCTTCCTGAATCTATTTTTAATTAACACCCCACCTTCCTGGAACTGCCTCTCCGGGATATACCTTAAGTAAGGGCACAGACAGCCACTTGAGGGAACCACCTCAGCTTGAAAATCTTCCTTTTACTTTTCCAGCTTTTCTGAAGCACATGGGAGTAGAAAATCTTCCCCAGCTTGGAGCTGATCTCTCCCCACAACCATCCCAGCCTGCGAGGGAGCCTCCTGACACTGAGCAGAGCCTGTTACTCCTTGTTTCAAATTTTTAAACTCCCTGCTGAAAGGTTGAGCCTGAGAATGATGCAGGTACTTCCTGCCTCCTGTATCTTTTTATCCATGCCGGAAGGTCTTGCATCCACTTTCCCTGGTTTAAAAATCTGGTTGTTCCTCCATCCCCTATCCTTGAGAATAAAGTTTGAGGGGAGGGAAAGGTGAAAGAGATGCATTAAAGTCCTACTCCTGTGAGAATGGGGCAGCTCCAGAGCCATGGACACATCTCGTGTCCCTTGTAACACCTTTGGTGGAGGTGCAGGGAGGGGGTGAGCTCCTTTTCCAGCCCCTCTCCGGCTGAATGTCACATCCAAACACCATCCCAAGGTGGCATCACTCTGCCAGTCTCCAGCCTCCAGTTATCCTCGTCTGTCACCTGGAATTGTGTTCAGCATCCCCTACAAGTGGGAGATGTAACCCCCACTCCAAGAAGATTTTTAGCTCAGTGGTACAATCTGAACACCCAGCAAAGGACTCAGATGTCCAACAAAGGCAGGTGAGTTTTGGGAACAGCCGTGGCAGGGATTCTCATGGATTTTTGCCCTCTTGGGTTATGCCTTTTGCAGACACAGTTTGGTTTGTCCATGCTCTGAGCTCTGCTCGGAAACCACAAATCTGGGATTAGTGGATCCCTGTGCCCAAGCCAAAAAACTGGGATCCATGGCAGGGTATATTGAGATGGGCTCACTGCTACCCTAAAATACTTCCCTGGCGTCCCATACAATGTGCCAGGAAGGCACAGCTTCCTTTTCCTTCAAAAAGCACTCTCGGGAGTCTCCAGGACCGGGGATTAGGCTTTGGAGGAAGGAGAACCTAGGAGGAAGGACGTGAGGTTGATGTCCCTCAAGATGAAACTGAGGTGTCCCTCATGGGGGAGGAGAAAACTCTATGGACTCTGGTCAGCTTGAAAGGAATTAGGGGGAATTGGAAGGAAAACACAGTAGGAGCAGGCAGACAGAGAAATAAGGATTTCATTTGTCCAGCTGTGGCACATTTTATGGTGGGATAGGCCCAAAGTCCTCCTGGGGACGGAGCATGTCCAGACCACAAGAATTCATCACTCACTGCCTCAGCCAGTTGTGAATGTCCTGAGCTGAGGGTGCCTCTCACATCATCATCCACATTGCTTATTAGTACACAAACCCCCTTTTTAGAAAAATTATTACACCAAAACCCATTTGAGGGGGTTTTTTTATCCCCTTCCTTCTCTGGAGTGGCACCCTTTGATCACATCCCAGTCCTCTCTGCTCTGGTTCCTGGGAGGCTCCGTGGTCAGAGGTGTCCCTGAGTTCTCTGCACCAGCCAAGTGCAGCTGAGGACCAGGAATGGGGCCTGCACAGGGAAATCTCCCCACAATTCCTTCCAGCCGCAGAGGTTTGTAAGGTTTGGTGTGAGGAAACTGCCAAATGAAAGGTCAGACCTGTTGTGCCGGATAACTCTGGAGGTGCAGGAGAAGGAAATTTGTCTAGGCCACAAGCCCTGTGGAAGTGGAAGCCACAAAGGTTTTGGCCTTCCCTTCCATTCCCTCTCTCATCCTCGCGGTTTCAGCCCATCTTGTACAGCTGCTTCCCATTTTTTCCCTCCTGTTTCCCCTGAGGACTTGCCCGTGGCTGTGGTGAGTTTGATGGAGCAGGTCTGGCTGTTTTTCAGGCTGAGTCACCCCAAAGGGCAAGTGCTGAAGTACCTCCACTCTCAGGTGCAGAGCATCCAGAAATCCCTGGTGAGCCAAGGAATAAGGCACAGGATTGCAGAGATCCAGTGTATTCCCCATGGATGGCTGTAAGCACCTGTTGTATTTTCCTGCTACCATCAGACCACCCTAGAGCCCCCCTAAGCTTCTTCAGGACAAGAAATCCTCACTTTAGGAATCAGGGAATCCTGTTAAGGCCTGGATCAAGCTTGGGGTGAGGGGAAATTTGAGTTTTGGCCTCCTGCAGACAGAGGGATCACCTGAAATTTTGGAGCTGGAGCTGTTTTGCTGCCGCAGGATGGGAGGGGGAGACGGAGAAGGAGGAGGCAAAGGGCTCTGCAGGGCTCCTCTGGGGAGCTGTAATAGATTCCTGCACATTCAATTAGTGGGACGGAGAGCAGATTAAAACCAGATTATTGTCACTGTGGCTTCACTCTGCTCAAGATGTTGCTCAGATGTGAGTCAGGGTGGCCTTCACCTTCCCAGAAGTGATTCAGGGCAGCACCACCTGCCCCATCAATGGGATCAGCCTGCAAATTTTCAATCATTTTTTCAAAGGATTATTAAATTATTAAATCAGATTGTATTTATCCATTATTCTTTCTTTTCTTTCATATTTTTCCCCTCTGGCTGCTGCGTTGCTTTGAATCCATACAAGAAATTTGTCATTTCCTTATCAAAATGTCTCGGGGTCATTTGCATCCTGACCATGCAAATACCTGGGCACACATCCTGCTTTCCAACAATGCTTTCCTTCTTTGGTGGGGTTTGGTTGTGAAATTCTGCCCTTTTTTGGATTTGTGTTTGCATTTTACCTCACTGGGCAGAGCAAGAGGCTGCACAGACCCTTTTCATACACAAAGCACAGCAGCAACAGAAGACAGGCAGGGTAAGAACACATCCCATGGGAAGCTTTTCAGTCCAAAGGCAGGGATGGATGGAGCCAAGGCACGGTGTGGTAGCCCAGGGAGTCAGGCAGGAAGCCAGTGGGGACAGGCACAACCTGTGTCACTGCAAAAAGTCCTGCCAGGCTTCCCAGGTAGCCTTGGAAAAGCAATTTCCTCTCTTTTTTGCTTCCATTCCCTCTGGAAAATGTGAGTGGGCGCTTCCTTCTTTCTGTCCCTTTCCTTTGTTCCTCGTCCTGGAGACCCTGGGATGGCACCAGATGGCACCTGAGGATTCTGGCTCCTGCTGTTGGACGAGCAAAGGAAAACGAACCTGGAGAAAGCCAGGACATATTAATTTGTGCTGTAAATTGCTCCAGTCCTTTACACAGAATCATGGGATGGTTTGGGTTGGGAGTGACTTAAAGCTCATCCAGTTCCACCCAGGGATGCCTTCCACTATCCCAGGTTGCTCCAAGCCCTGTCCAACCTTGGACACTTCCAGGGATGAAAAGTCCACATCTAAAGTGATCTTTAGATGATCTTTGAGGTCCCTTTCAACCCAAACACAGTTCTCTGTAAGACAGGTCTGGTCTTAGAGATTTGGATCAATTAACCTGGATCAGTTGGCATGACACAAAAATGTTTTTACTTTCTCATGCACTTTTAGTCATGTTTGGAAAAGCTGGCCGGGGAGCAGGACAGGATATACAAATATGAATGTATATTTATCCACACACAGAGATATTCCATGTTGCAAAGAACAGGCCATTTCTGGGCATTTCTCCATATTTAAAAATACACTCTGGCAATTCCAGGGAATAACACCCAGACACTTCCACTTTGGCCGGAGTGCCTCCTTTCTTCCCCTGATTTTGGATGTCTCCCTGTAACAATGTGCTAAGCAGAGCCTGGGGCTTGCCAAAGCAAACCTCCTCACCAGGGTGCCCTCCAGCCTCCCCAAGGCTGGCTCTGCTGAACTCTTGGAGGAAATAAATTCCAGAGGCAAGAGCTGGAGCAGGCACGGAGGCGGGAATACTCCTCTGCTGCAGAGATTTCAGATATGTGGTGTCTGGCCCCTGTTTAGCAGTGATAGAGTTGTGTTTTGTACAAGATAACCTGTTTTTTTTAGTGGAAATAGCTTTCTGCTTGGAAAACAGACCTTCCAAAGGCAAAATATGGCATTAGGATATTGCCTGGAGTTCGTGGATAATGGGAACCAACGCCTCACCAAGGGAACAAGTTGCCCATCCTGTAATCTCCCTACGGGGGCTCACTCAGAGGGTTCTGTGTGAGGGAATCACACAGGGAGAGGAATTTAAAGTAGGACAGAGAGCCGGGGGGGGGGAGAAAAAATGCAAACAAGGTCAAAAAAGCAAAGAGCATAAAGATTATTTTAACAGAAGGTGATACTGAATGGAAAAATATGACACCAAGTACACAGCAGTGATGGCAAAGAAATGCTGGTGATTTGGGCTTTTACACAGCCAGAGGAAATCTCCCAGGCTGGGAGATGTCTGGAGAGGGACTTTGGACAAGGACATGGAGTGATAGGACAAGGGGAATGGCCTCAAGCTGAAGGAGGGCAGGGTTAGGTGGGATATTGGGAAGGAATTCCTGGCTGGGAGGGAGGGGAGGCCCTGGCACAGGGTGCCCAGAGCAGCTGTGGCTGCCCCTGGATCCCTGGAAGTGTCCAAGGCCAGGTTGGACGGGGCTTGGAGCACCCTGGGATAGTGGGAGGTGTCCCTGCCATGGCAGGGGATGGAATGGGATGAGCTTTAAATCCCTTCCAACCCAAACCATTCTGGGATTCTGGAATTCTGATGCACGTGGAATTACCTGTAAATGTCAAAATGCTTCAGGTTTTCCAACTGTAGATATCCTCGAGTCTCCAACAGATATTTGCATAACCCTCTTGGCAGGTGGGTTGTTTTTAGAAAATTAATTCACGTCCACAATACTAATGAAGTATATTCAAGCTGCACTTTTAATTAGATGCTTACAAATGCTTGTTTTAATTAACTCCTTAAACTATCAAGTATAATATATGTGCTTTCAACCTGATTTTACAGAGGAAGAAACCTCCCCATCATTTGTTGTATTGCCAATAGAGCCGTGATAACTCTGCAGTTAACCCTGCCCCCACAGCATTAAACATCACATCCATAACATTTAAAAGGAATTAATTGACAGGCAGCACTTTCCAGGTGAATATTTCCTGTCCAGAGCAGGAGGATTTTGCTGCCTTTATCTAAACTGGGGAGGAACCAAAGCAGAGCAGTTAAAAGGTTTTCAAGTCAGCACAACCAGGGATTTTTTTCTGTCTGTCTGGTAAAAAATGCAAATGAGACATAACCCCTAAATTAAACCATTTCTTTGTGCCCAGGCATCCTTTTGGGCCTCCCCAGATTTTGCTGAGGGCTCCAGGGGATGGAGAGACGGCCTGTTCAGGGCCACGAGAGGAAATGCAGAGCAGACCAAAAAGCAGAACCACGGAGTGCCAGTTTTTTGTGACATTCAAGACAGGTCACAGGCAGCATTTGTGGTGGGGTTTGTGCCTCCAGTGTGCTCCTGGAGTCTTTCAGAACTCTGTGGTGGTGTCGTGTGGGCTTTCCCTGAGCTTCCTCTTCCCTCAGTACCTAGAAAGGAATGTCCTTTACCTCGACAGGTCTCAAAGGCCCAGCAGAAAAGGCAATTTTGGGGGGAGAACAGAAGGCTTTGCCACAGGTATCGGAGGAGCTGGGCTCTGAGGGAATTCTCCCAATAAATTGCTCCAGCTGAGCACCACGGGGAGCATGGAACAGCTGCCTTTGTGCTTGAACACGTCCTGGTGAAGCCTGAAATCATTCTGGTTTGAACACCCGACCTTCCACAGGAGTCGCCTTTCCCCCTGCCTTAATCTTTCCTTTTTTTAACCCCTCTGTGTTTAGTCAGAGAAGGGATTTAGAGGAATGTCAATCAGCTGAATGTATGGCTGCAAACATCCAAAGGAATTTGGCAGCCCCCTGGCAAGTGGCCACTTAAATGTGTGGACATGATCATCCAGATTTAGGAGCCTGCCTGGTTTCCCACTCTTTCTTTTTCTCATGGTCTCACACACACATAAAAAAAAGACTTGTTCATATTTTAAAACCAAACTAACCAGAGAAATTAAAACTTCTTTTAGCTTTTGGGCACCTGAACACAGAGAATTTATCCAGATAGCCAGCTGGACAACATTTATTTTCTTTTGACACCTGCAAACAGCTCGGCCTTGCAGGCTGAGAGGATGAGTCACAAATGGAGTGAATAAGGACATTCCCGTGTGTGCCACAGCTTTGTCACCCTCAGGAGTTTTGGAAAGCTGTGAGGACAGAGGCTGGAGTCCCCAGAAGCCAGGTCTGCCAAGAGGAGTCTATCAAATGGGAAAACATCCCGGCCTGGAGCCTCTGGAGTGCATGTGCTGTCTACTACATCCTTGGAGAGGAAGCGGAGTCAGTCCTCTGGAAATGGTCATCCATCCTAGAGCCAATAGTGCTGGGAAAGTCCTTCCATATAAATTATCCTGAATTATCTCTCCAGCTCTTAGACTGGGATGTAAAACAGGATATTTGCTAGGTGTTTCAACAAGTTTCCCTGAGCAGCAGCAGCACCCACAGAATCACAGAATGGTTTGGTGGGAAGGGACCTTAAAGATGATCCCATTCCCACCCCTGCCATGGGCAGGGACACTTCCCACTATCCCAGGGTGCTCCAAGCCCCGTCCAA
The DNA here is from genome assembly GCA_013400975.1 of Atrichornis clamosus. Lineage (NCBI taxonomy): Eukaryota > Metazoa > Chordata > Aves > Passeriformes > Menuridae > Atrichornis > Atrichornis clamosus. The sequence goes on along the minus strand of WBMZ01008081.1, from coordinate 94,118 downwards.
CCTGGCCTTGGACACTTCCAGGGATCCAGGGGCAGCCACAGCTTCTCTGAGCACCCTGTGCCAGGGCCTCCCCACCCTCCCAGGGATCAATTCCTTCCCAATATCCCATCCAACCCTGCCCTCCTTCAGTTTAAAATCACTGCCCTCCGTGGTTTTATTATTTGTAATGTTTTTTAAATTTCCCTCAAACCTTTTTGACCTCTGTGGTTGAGTTGCTGGTTTGGTTTGGTTTTTCATGGAGGAGAACCATGAACTTCCAGCTCTTCCAAGCTGATCCCAAGAGGTTCCAGTAATCCTGATGGTGTGAAGCCACTGCTCAGCTTTCACTTTTAGTGACAGCTCGTGTGGAATGTCCGAGGTGGAGCACTTGGATGGAGGAAGCAGGGAATGCCCTGGGAATCTCTTGTGGAAAAAGCAGCAAGGGCCACACTCTTCAGGCCTCTGTGGCCACGCAGCTGGACTGGGAAAAAGTAGGGAAGAGGGAGAAATGCAAACAAAACCAGGACTGCTGAAATCTTTACCATCTGGCTTTGAGAAGATGAGCACACAACGTTGGGTTTTTGAAGTGAAAAGCAGAGGAACTTGGAGGGTTTGCTGTTGTTGTTGTTTCTGAGGGGTTTTTTAATTCTGACTCAGTCCCCTGAGTTCCCTTGTCCTACCTCATCCCCCTCCCTTGCCTATGCAGAGCTACTAAAGGCTTCCTAATGGAAATATTTTTGTATGGATGTAGTGGAAAACACCCGCTCCAACCGGATGCTGGAGCTCAGAAAGGCCTGACCCAGAATCTGCTCTTGGGGCAGACATGAAAGCAGGAAAATTTCATTCACCAAGGTTTTCTGGGAGCAGCTCCCTCCTGCCGAAGCAGGAGTCACGCACACGCCGGCTCCGGCGCTCCCACAGCAATTCCAGAGCTTTTAAAGCCATGCAGGGCTCCATCCCCAATGGACAGAGGCCACGAGGGCTGGGAACAATTACCAGCTGGATCAGATGTTCATCTGCAAGGGGAGACTTCTGCCAGCTCCTACCCTTGGCCAGCCCAGGGAGCGGGAGGCACAGTCAATCCCACGCCTCCTGATTTTCCTTGTTTTCCTTGTTTTCCTTCCCTTCATCGCCGCAGTTCCGACTGATTTTGATTACTCTGGCGCCAAATAAATGAAAACATTTCATGGCCATATAATCATATAGTCACTGGGAAGAAAGGGGAAAATGCCTGAGTGCTGGGTGTTTATAAATATGCTCCATGGAAAAGGGGGATGGCTGTCCTCTGCCCAGGGAAATTGGGAAAGCCAGCTTCCAGCAGGAAGAGCCTGACTCAGCTCCCTCTGGTTCAGAGGGCTCTGGCATCGCCAGGAAAAAGAGGAGGGCATTGCCGTCCTCATCCCACCTTCCAGGTGCTCATCCAGAAGTTTTCCTGCCTGTTTGGAATCATGGAGTGGTTTGGGTTGGAATCCATCATTTGCATTTTCTTCAGAAAGGATCCAAATATTCCCACTGGACTGACACGGAAGTGAGCACAAACCTGGGAAAACCACACCTGCATTCCCAGGAAAGCTGCTCCCACCTGTGACCCATGTCCAGCAGGGCCCAAAGAAGGAGGCTGAGCAGATAAACCAGATCACAGCTGATTAAAAACACATCTAAACGAGTATTGACCTTTATTTAGAATACTGAGGTTTCTCACATATTCCTCAGCTGAGACAATACCAGGGCTGCTGTCCAGGCCCTGATATCAAGACATCACCGGATAACTGCTCCCCTCTGGAAATGCTATTTGAGGCTTTTTCTCCTATGATATTATGTCATTGTCCGTGGCATAATATTTCAATCCCACAGAAATGATGTGCACGATGCATTTTTACCAAATGACACAGAAATGCACCAGGGTCTAAGCAATACAGAAGGAAATCTGTTGTGGATCACTTCCACTCAGCTTCGAGGCAGATCATTTTAATATTCGATTTAATTAGCTGTGCCTCCCGTGGCACAGCTGTCTTTCCACTGAAGGCCACAGAAATGTCTGGACGAAAGGAAAATGAAGCGGAAGGAAGGGAGTATCTTGGATTTTGCACGTCTGTGCACCTGTGTTTTGTTAGGTACGAGGGCTTTTTTCAAAAAATGTTCAACCTCACAGGAAATCTAGTCTCTGGCTTGAAAGGGAATAAAGAAATTACCTACTTTGTACCCAGAAATAAAAGTAAATGAATGGATGCAATTCCGCTATTTTACAGCGATCGCCTCCTACTTTGTCACCCTCATTTGAGGGTGAATCTCTGTAGTTGTTCCTCTCTCTGCTGCCCAGACACCAAGGCAGGATTTTCACAGAATTAGGGAATGGTTTGGGGTGGAACAGCCCTTAAAGCTCATCCAGTGCCACCCCCTGCCATGGGCAGGGACACCTCCCACTACCCCAGGGTGCTCAGAGCCTTCACTGCTCTTCACATCTCCTCTTTTCAGTTAAATATTTGTAATTTCCACCTCACAAAGTCATATCCTAAACTGTTCCAGGAGCTTGAAAGTGGTTGGGAGTGTGGGAGATTTCCCAGTGGGAGCAGGCATTGCCTCTGGAGCAGTCTCTGTTGTCAGACTTCTGAGCAGGGATGGGTTTGCACAGTGAGTTATTTCCTTGCTGGACAAGGAAAAAAAATAATTTATTTATGTGGCAGCCTACCACATCCAGAGTCTTCCCTCTCCTTGGCACACCTGGGTACAGGGAACATTTCTAGTGCTCCGGTGAGGTTATTCAGACATAATTAATCAGTGTTTGTTCATTAACTGCCCCGACGTGGCACAGGAGGAAATAGTCAGGAAGAGCTGATGTGTAGGAACAGGATTAAGTGGCACCTTAGGCCTTATCAAACCCCACAGAGGAAAAATGAAACCAAACCAGGTGACAGCCACCCCTCAGATTTTAAGGGAATCAAAAGAAGCTGCAGCCACTGTCAGTGGAAGTCCTGTGGTTCACTGTTCCCTTCCCTGGAACATGCAGGGAACATTTCCTCTGTTCTCAGGAGCAGTTCAGGCATCAAATCCTAAAGTCAGATAAGGAGATAGTTCTGGAGGTTAAAGAGACAGAGGGAGCCTTCAAGAAAGATGGAGAGAGACTTTTTACAAGGGATGGAGGGACAGGACACAGGGAATGGCTTCCCAGTGCTAGAAGGCAGGGTTAGATGGGATATTGGGAAGGAATTGTTCCCTGGGAGGGTGGGGAGGCCCTGGCACAGGGTGCCCAGAGAAGCTGTGGACTCCCCATCTCTGGAATTGAGGTTGGAGGTGGCATCACTGCCCATGGCAAGGGTTGGAATGGGAGGATGTTTAAGGTTCCTTCCAGCACAAACCATCCTGGGATTCTGTGAGTCTGTTATGGTGGTTCAAAGGGGTTTCAGAGAAGATCAATGATCCCAGGGCTGGAGAGCTCTGGAGCCAGGCTGGGAGAGCTGGGGGTGTTCACCTGGAGAAGGGAAGGCTCCAGGGAAACCTCAGAGCCCCTTCCAGGGCCTAAAGGGTCGCCAGGAGAGCTGGAGAGGGACTGGGACAAGGGATGGAGGGACAGGACACAGGGAATGGCTTCCCACTGCCAGAAGGCAGGGATAGATGGGATCTTGGGAAGGAATTGTTCCCTGGGAGGGGGGGGAGGCCCTGGCACAGGGGGCCCAGAGAAGCTGCGGCTGCCCCTGGATCCCTGGCAGTGTCCAAGGCCAGGTGGGACGGGGCTTGGAGCCACTTGGGATAGTGGGCGGTGTCCCTGCCCATGGCAGGATGATCTCTACTGGATGATCTCTAAGATCCCTTCCAACCAGGCCATGCTATCATTCCACAATTCCATGGCAATGTTCAGTCCCACAGGACAGCCCTGAGATTTGCAGGGATTTCCCTGGGGTGGATTTGCAGCCCCTTCACACCTGAAGCTTTGCACAACCTCACAGACTTTACCCAGCAAACTTCAGGCAAACAATCCATTGCCAGCTCCCAAAGACTAAATAAATAAACTTAAAAAAAAAAAAATCTGCTTATTTAAAGACTACAGTTCAAAAACCAGGAGCTCCCTTCCAGTGACATTTTTCCCGATGAGTTCAGCAGGAATTCAGATGTTGGAAAACCTGATTTCAGTGGATAGCTCAGTGAAAATTCTCCTTTCATGGGTTTCCTTCTGCTGGCATTTCATCCATCTGTGTGGTCTTGCCTGGAGTTGGAAGTGCTCCGCTGCTGCTAGCAGAGGAGATCCAAGGATTCCCCAAACGCTTTTCCCTGAGGGCACCTGGCAGGAGACCTTGCCAGGGAAGAAGCACCTTTGAACGGTGTTGGGCTGTGTGTTTTCAGAGCTGAACAGGCAACACTCAGGGATTCAGCTTGGGAAAGATATTCCCGCCCCATTCCCTGCAAGTTCTCAAACAGAACACACACCTTGGGCCAAGGGCAAAAGGGGACAAAAAAAAAAAGGGATTTAAATGGGCAGTGTTTTATCACAAATAAATGTATTTTATCACTGATGCACTGGCAAACCAGCCCAGAAAAATGACAATTCCAGGTCTCCCTGTCTGTGGCAATGGGGCTGGAATTAGGTGATCTTTAAGGTGCCTTCCAACCCAAACCATTCAATGATTATTTAATTCCATGATTTGCTCCGGGAGAGAGCAAGACCACTCTAATGCAGATGGTGGGTGCTGTGAAAAAAGGAGAAACAGGGCTTCAGGGTATCCAAAACTTCCCACCTGGATTGCAACAGGATTTGGATGTAATTTTTTGCTGGGATCTTTCATGCCATGTCTTTGTCCACATCACTTATTTTTCAGTTAGGTCCTGGCAGGCTGAAACACATCAGAATCCCTCCATCAAAATGGAAACCTGCCCCAACATTCCCTGATAATTTTCACTGAACTAAAGCAGGACAAGCTATTTATTAAGTAGAAATAAGTTACTGGGAAATCATATAATGTTCCCATGATTTATATTTGATTTATATTTGATTTATATTTTTTTCTATGATTTTATATTTATGTGATGCTATTGGACATTGAAACTTTGGGAATAGAGACTTAAAATAAACATTTCAGGTGAGTCCACACCTGAAAGTTAAGAGGCCTTAACTTTCATAAGGGACTGGTTTTCTTTCCAAAGGTTCATAGTGGGAGTATGGAACATTTTTGGCTGATATCTATAATTTTCACCATCACATCTACACTTTATAACAACTTTATAACTTTATAACTTTATAACTTTTCAAAAATTCAAACTGAAGAGTTGCTCATTTTTGCTGCAGGTGCCCAAAGTTCACAGTGTGAAACCTCTGTCAACACACCTAAAAAAACCCCAAAAAACAAAAACAGTTTTGCATTTTTTGTTGTGGTATGATTGGGGTTTTTTATGTCTCTGCAGCCTGGGGTGGGAGAGCTCTGGTGTGGCAGGTCAGGGAAGGCTTCCCTCAAAATTCCAAGGAGTTCGGCCTAAATGATTGAAGATATAAAGGGGAAAACCTGTTCTGGGGATCTCTAAGCTTATAACAACACAATTCCACTGAAAAATGTGGTGTTTTCCTCAATTTAGCCACTGAATAAAGAGCAAAATTTAACAGAGGGAGTTGGACATGATAAAGACTGAGAGATTAAACAACTCATACTCCCATTTTAAGGTTTATTTCTTTCCTTTAGGAGCAAATTTGAAATAAAAATCACATTAGAGTTAAGTTTGACTGACTTTGACTACCTTTGACAGTAACAAACATTTAACACAGACTTTTAAAGGCTGAGATAAACAATCTGTTGGTTGTGGCAGCATCAGCACATCTGCGTTATCAGATAGACTGAGAGAGGCCCAAAATAGGGGGACCTACACAAAAAACAAGGCTGAAGCTCCTCTTTAGGGAACAACCAGATTACAGCTCATTTCCACAGGATCCCAAAATCAACAGGGTTGGGAGAGCCCTTCAGGATCACCCACTGCCCCACCAGCCCCACCCCAAACCACGTCCCCAGGGGCCACATCCAGACTCCTCCTGGACACTTCCAGAGACAGGGACTGCACCACCTCCCTGGGCACCTCATTCCAAGGCCTCACCACTCTGCCAGGGAAATTTTTCTTCCCCAATATCCAATCTGAACCTCCCAGGCTACTCCAGGGCCTGCAGGCAAAGGTCACAAAACACAGATCCTCTCACAGCCAAACAAATTTCCTTGGAATGAACAGAGGGTTTAGGTTTGGGATGGGTTTTTTTCCCCAGCCATTGCCCTGACAGGGCCAAAGCCAGGGCTGTTCGTAGCAGATGTAACCACGCATTAAATATTGGGAAGGAATTGTTCCCTGGGAGGGTGGGGAGGCCCTGGCACAGGGTGCCCAGAGAAGCTGTGGCTGCCCCTGGATCCCTGGAAGTGTCCAAGGCCAGGTTGGACGGGGCTTGGAGCACCCTGGGATAGTGGGAGGCGTCCCTGCCATGGCAGGGGTGGGACTGGAAGGGCTTTAAGGTCCCTTCCAGCCCAAACCATTCTGTGATTCTAATTTAAAGTTGTGTAAGTAAATTACCTGGATTACTCCTGTCTCCAATGTATCCATTTCTTAGAAAAGAGATCTTTAAATGCTCATTTTTTATATTAATAGGAAAACATTGAAGTGCTTTGAAAAAATATGTGAGCATGTTTTACCTGTTGGACTGCGTTTCCTTGGTGACTTTCCTGACAAAAAGTTAAACTGAAGCCTTCCAGATTTAATCCACGTTCAATCCTTGCCACTGCTTTTTGTCAGGATATTATTAAACTGCCCTAAATGGTTCCTCTATTTTACTTCCATCCAGACAGGGTTTTGCTGGTGCAGATATTGATATTCACAAGTTCTATGTGAGCTACTACATGCAATCACATTTAGCTTTATCTGGATTTTTCAGGCCTTTCCTTTCCCTCTCCTTCCCCACAAGTTTCTCGTTCTTCCTTTTTTTCCCCCCATTTTTTCTGCCTTTCTCCCTGCTGGCCACAAGCATTTGACTCTTTTCAACACACCAGCAAAAAAACTGGTGAACCCCCCTCCAACTGCTATTGCTGAAAAGAAACCAATGGAAATAAATCAATAAATCAATAAATAACTGAGAAATAATTCAAGAAAATGGAAATAAATAAAAGAGCAGGGAGAAAAAGGACCAGAAGCGGCAGAGTGATTTGTCAGAACATTCTGCGGCAGCACTGATGCAGCATTTTTGGGATGGCTGCAAAACAGGAAGGCCAGAAGGAAACAGTTCATTTAGGGCAGTCCTTTTTTTAGCTTAGTTATTTAATCTGGGTCAATTTTTGAAATGAAAAGTCAAAGCATTTCATTATGAAGCTGCCAGAGTTGAAACATTGGGGTGTTGTTTTAAAGTGTTTCCTGCTCTTCTCTGCTGTGTTGAGTGACAGCCTCAATTCACAGGCAGATCCAGTTCCTCTGAAATGCCACCTTTGGGGGAATTTTCTCCTCCTCATTTGTTTTAATTATTATTTTCATAACTCTTACACCTCACTCCCAAGGTTATGAGAAGCCACCAGATCCTGACACTGCAGGATAGAGGGAGACTCATGCAAGTGATGAAAGCCTGAAGCTTTCCCTTTGGCTTCCAGGAAAGTAGGAAGCAAAGGAGTGTCTTGATGGAAAATATAAATTATGTCTTGAGCAAAGCACACAGTCAGCTTCTGACTTTCTCTCCGATTTCTCTCTGCAGGGTCTGTGCCAAAAATCTCAGCCCAGAAAGTTGTAGCAGAGAGCGCCTGTGTCGTGTTTCTTTGGAACATATTGGAAACTGGTGAGAATCCCAGGATCCCTGAGGCTGGAAAAGCCCTCCCAGCCCACGGAGTCCCAGCCGTGCCCCATCCCCACCTTGTCCCCAGCCCAGAGCTCTGAGTGCCACGTCCAGGCCTTCCTTGGGCACCTCCAGGGATGGCGACTCCAAACCTCCCTGGGCAGCCCCTGCCAAGGCCTGAGCACCCTTTCCAGGCAGGAATTCCTCCTGCTGTCCAACCTGCCCCTCCCCTGGCACAGCCGGAGGCCGTTCCCTCTCCTCCTGTCCCCGTTCCCTGGGAGCAGATCCCAAATCCCCCCCTGGCTGCCCCCTCCTGTCAGGGACTTGTGCAGCGCCAGAAGGGCCCCCCTGAGCCTCCTTTGCTCCAGGCTGAGCCCCTTTCCCGGCTCCCTCAGGAGTTTCCCAGCCCCTTCCCAGCTCCGTTCCCTTCCCTGGACACACCCCAGCCCCGCCAGGCCTCTCCTGCAGGCCCAGAACTGGACACAGCCCTGAGGGGCCTCTCAGTGCCCAGCACAGGGGGACAAACCTCATTCATTAGAAAGCAAACGATGCCTAAATACCAGTGACATGAGTTTTTAAGGGCCTGTTTTCACATGAATTACAGGACAGCTTAAAAAAAAACCCCCAAGACTGGCATCAACAGTGGCACAGCAACATTTGGATGCCCTCCCTGAGGCCGGAATTGAGAAACAATTCCATTTATTCCTCTCCTCTGAGCTATGCCAGCCACGCTAAGGGCACATTTTGACACAGATTGAGTGTGAGGCTGCAGGAACAGCTGATGTGCACCCAGCATAACACGGCACTGTGGTGCATGGAGCATTGCCAGCAACCCTTCCCCACTTTTTTTTGGGATTCACAGCTTTGCTGGTGGGTGTAGAAGTGGCCTGGGAGAAGAGCAGTTCATCCTCTTGCTTGAGTGGAGCAGAGACCCACAGGACACAGTCCTTCCCTTGAAAATTCAGGGTGGTTAGAGTCTAATAAAGCATTCCTTGGGAATTCAAGGTGGTTAAACTTAAAAAAAGCCCATTCCATGTACTATTTGCAGCTGCCTGTTGGCAAGTCAGAGTCAGGAATGACAGGCTACATGTGGAAACACTCAGGCTTTTCCCTTGCATCATCTGCACGCAGGAGGTGACAAAAGCAGCCCAACTGTTGCTTGTCCCATGGCTGTGCCCCAGCCCTGGCAGCCCTGGGTGTCCATCCCAGCCCTGGCAGCATTCCTGCCCCAGCCTGCTGAGTCCCAGGAAAAGAGGAATAACATGCAACACGAATCATGGAATCACAGAGTCACAGAATCACAGAATGGTTTGGGTTGGGAGGGACCCCAAAGATCGCCTTGTTTCAACCCCCTGCCACGGGCACGGATGTCTTTCACTGGATCAGGTTCCTCTGGATTTAAGAGGAGATTTAAGGCTCTGATGGCTTCTCCCTTCTGAGCAGCCTGGGATTAGGGATCCTGCAGGAAGAGTCTCTTTCCCAGATGCCATGAAATACAGTAAGAAATAAAGGAGGCTGATTTTTTCCTGCCTCCCTTCCTCCCAGGGCAGGGACAGCTCCGATCTCTGCTCCCTGCGACCTGACAGGACCCAGGGAAGGGCTGGAGCTGTGCCAGGGCAGGGTCAGGCTGGAGAGCAGGAAAAGGTTCTTCCACCAGAGGGTGCTGAGCACTGACCAGGCTCCCCAGGGAATGGTGACATTCCCAAGGCTGCCAGAGCTCCAGGAGCCTTTGGACAACGCTCCCAGGGATGCACAGGGTGGGGTTGGTGGGGGGTCTGTGCAGGGCCAGGGCTTGGACTGGATGACCCCTGGGGATATTCTGTGATTCCACGATCCTATGTCCTGCCCGTTGGGACAGAGCAGGTATTTCCTCCCAGGTAACTCAGCACTTGATACATCCCTGTGCCCCTGATTTAAAAACCTCTTCACGCGGTTCCGGACCCGAAATCTGGGGGCTCGCCTTACCCCCAGGAGGGGAACGTGCCGCGAGGTCCTGGAGCGGTGCTCTCTGAGCCCAACTTGCATCATCGCCTTTTTTGGGCGGGGACCGTGCGAAAGCGAAGCCCGAATTCGGTGCCCCCGGGCCGAGCTCCCTCTGCCGGTGCCGGTCCCGCAGCGCCCGCCCGAATCCCGCCCGGAGCCGAGCCGGGAGCAGGGATGCGCTCCATCCCGGCCCCAGGGCAGCAGCCGAGGGCAGCCGGCGGCGCTGGCAGGTGGATGGATGCTTGTTGAATGGTTTCTGTAGGAGCGGATGGGATCCAGCTCCGGAGCGGGAAGGGGTTTGTCGCGGTCCAGCCAAAAAGTTGGCGGCTGGATCTGGAAGAGCCGGGAAGCACAAAAAAAATCTGATTCAGGATTGAGCCGAGCTCAGAGCATGGGAGTGAAGAGTCCTAACTTCCCTCTTCTTACTGCTCAGAAGAGGTTTTTTTCAGGAAATTCATTTGGGAAATATCCCAATTTCCTAGGTAATATGTGTTGCTGGAATTGCCAAATCGTTTTGCATCACAGGGAGCTTTTTTGGGGGTGTTCACCCGGAAGAGAGAAGGCTCTGGGAAAACCTTAGAGCTCCTTCCAGGGCCTAAAGGGGCTCCAGGAGAGCTGGAGAGGGACTGGGACAAGGAGTGGAGGGACAGGACACAGGGAATGGCTTCCCACTGCCAGAGGGCAGGGATAGATGGGATGTTGGGAAGGAATTGTTCCCTGGGAGGGTGGAGAGCCCTGGCACAGGGTGCCCAGAGAAGCTGTGGCTGCCCCTGGATCCCTGGAAGTGTCCCAGGCCAGGTTGGACGGGGCTTGGAGCAGCCTGGGATAGTGGAGATGATCTCTAAGGTCCCTTCCAACCCAAACCATTCCAGGATTTTATAAGCCTCTGGTTCAGCAAATTGACTTCTTTTTTTGAGGAAAATGCACACACACGCCCGGCTCCCTGCCAGCTCCAGAAGGAAGCCAGGATGCCCTGGTAGACATTTTTTCCATGAGAAACACAGGCAGTGTCAGCATTCTACTTCCATAATTGCAGTACGAGGAAAAAATCCAAGTGCATTAAGCACCTAATTTTGTCCTGGAATTCCCACTTCATGGAGTAGTAACTGAATTTTCTCCTCTATTTTTCATTGTCACAGCCAGAGCCAGAACTGCCAATTGATTACTTGGTGTAGACTTTTTATTATTCTTTTTTTTTCTACATTTGGGGATGGAGAAGACAAAGGAAGAAGAGGAATTGTGCTAAAGAGGGGCTATTGTTTGGGAACCTATGGAAGTAGCTAACCGGTTTTCCTGTGATCTTCCAGCTCTCCTTTGAGGGTGTCACCATCACAGAGATTCAAACTAATGTTGGGATTTTTTGTTTAATCTCCCCTGACACTTTCTTTACCTTTTTTTTCTTTTTCCCATTTTCTTAAAAAGGAAAATAAATCTCTTTACAGTGCTCTTTCCCCAGGCAGTGGTCTTTCCTACAGCTGATTCCTAATGTTTTACAGGATGAGCTACACATCCTGCTGCCTTCAGAGCAACCTCATAGCCAGGTTTGAATTACTGTGGAATAAGCAGCGATGAAATCGCTATCCAAATAATCGGGAGTTCCAAAAAAACCACAAACAAGAAAACAAGCAGAGCTGAACTAACTCAGCAAAGACCATTTGGAGCACCAGGGATGGGTGAGTCACCAGCTTTTCCCTCCCTCAGCAGACTCCATCCCTGCCTCGCAGCCCCGGGGAGGGCAGGTGGAGTGGGAAGGGCATGACTTCAGAAAGTTTAAAAAAAAAAAAAGTTTAAAAAAAAAAAAAGTTTAAAAAAAAAAAAAAAGAAAGTCGACATCACTCCAGTCATGTGATGCCAAGGGACCAATGGAGGCAGGTCCTGGAAAGGGGAACAGTTAAATTTGTAATTTTGGTTGTGTGAAACACTTCTTTGGGCCTCATAAACAACCACAGAACCACAAGTTGGGTACGGAGGCACTCACCCAAGAGCGGGTCCGGGATATTGGTCAGCAGGGAGGGCGAATCGTTGTGCCTGCAAACCACAGGGTTTCGTAGGGTGGTAAGCATCATCAACCACAACCAAGCCGCTATTTTTTTTTTTTTTTGTTCCCTTCTTTTTAAGAAACAATTTCGGAGGGTTTTTTTTTTTTTAGCAAAAGAACCTTGGGATCCGCTTCGCGCCGCTCCCGAGGCACCGGGATGGAACCGAGCGGGATGGCTGGGAGGAGGGTGGTGGCAATGACCAGTCTTCATTTTTCACTCCCCAAGGTGGAAGAAACCATAAATTCCCTCCCAGTGAAGAGAGAGTGAGTTTTAAAGAGGAAACAATGGCTTCAAACAGCATATTTGAGTCACTTCCTTCTTACCAGCACTTCTTGAGAGGTAAGTGCCATTCAGAATTTCTAAATATGCTTTTTACTTTCCCATACTTCAGAAAATGCATGTTTGGAGAGTAGCTGGGGACTTTCTTGTAGTACATGCTTTTTTCCACTTCAATTTCCTTGGAGCTGATATCTGAGCTTGCAGGAATATCATCTCATGACTTATCAGTCCGTTAAAGGGATTATAACGAGGGCTCATTTAAGCTGTTCAAACAACCCATTTGCATGCTTGTGAATTTGCTCTTCATAAATCCAAGTGGGCTCGAATAACTCACGGGAATGGCCGCAGCTACAAGTGTGGCAGCACGAGCTCCTTTTTGGGATCTTTTTCTTTGGGTTTTTGTTTTTGTTTTTGGTTTTTTTTGGGGACTTTTTGAGCCGCTGCCACGACAAATGACAGCCAAGAGCACCCGACACGTAGCGCGGGGAGGGAGCAGCAAGCCAGTGCACACAGCCAGCAGAGCAGGATGCTGCCTCACTTAGGCTGCACTCAAGGGAGGGAGAGGCTCAGATAAAGCCCAGAAACCTGCTCAAAGTTTGCTGCAACTCACGTGGCTCGGGGAAAGAGGCGGTGGGGACGAACTCAGAGTTCCTGTGGATGCTCTGATGGCTCAAGGGGCAGCTGCAGCCGCCCTCAGAGGAGTGGAGCAGCCCTGGGAGGGCTCAGGGGGGGACTGAAGGGTTTCACCCAGCAGCCTGGCTTTTCTCACCGGTGACCAAGAGCCTCCTCGTAACGTTCTCATCATCCCCCGTGGAGCTGAAGGTTTAGTCATGGGTTATTCATACAGCTGAGCCAGGGACTGGCATGAGAAACTTCTCTGCCTCCTCGGAACCACCTCCCTAAGTAACTCACACAGCTGACCCTTTCCCCTTCCCACACAAACCTGTGGCCCCAGGAGCCCACCCTGCAGCAGGGCTGTGCCCACGTGGGCGACAGGGCACGGGGAGCCTGTCACACGCCAGGCTTGGCCAGCGAGCAGCACTTCAGAGCTCCTCATCACTCCCGACTTCCCGGCCTCGCTGGCGGTGTCAGTGTGAGTCAGGAGTTTATTCCTATTAATAAGCGGGCTGGGGAATGCGGAAGGCTGGTCCCAGCTGCTGTGTCACCACCAGCAGCAGCTCCCTGCTGCCCTGAGGGTGCCCTCCCGGAGAGGCAGCCTGCCCAAATGCTGCCCAGCTCTCCCTGCTTCAGCTCCTTTCATCCCCCCTTTCTCCCCATGTCAGATGTTGTTCCAAATCCGTCTTTCCCCGGCACTGGAGCCCTGCGAGTCACCAGGGGCTGCAGCACCTTCGTGCCTGGGGGGGGGGAGATGCTGAAGGGTGAGCGAGAGGTGCCCAACTGCTGGCATTGCTCAGCACCCCTACCAGGCAAAGGAAGCAATACTGCTAAAATAACAAGAAGGATCTTCCTGCAATTCGTCAGCCTTTTTCTTTTTTTCTTTTTTTTTTTTTTTTAGCTCGCGCCACTTTCATCCGTAGCACGGGGAAGGTTTCTTGAGGAAATGTTGTGCTTCGGATAAAAAGCAGAGTGAATCTCGTGGGGCTGTGCCTGTGGAGTGCCAGAGCACGGCCAGCCCACGGGGCAGGATGCAGAGCAGGGGTCGCGTTGTTGGCAGGAGCCCAAAGAGCCTGAGAGCAGCTGGTTGAAAACCAGGGCTTGTCCAGAAAAGGAGGAGTTTCACTAAAGCTGGATAATCCAGCAATTGATTTAGCTCAACACCCCACAACGGGGTTTATTAGCCTCCTTGTTATTCGTTATTGTCATTAATGTTGCTGCAAAAGCAGGATTGCATGTTTCTTCATGGACTGGGCTACAAGCCTTGCTTGGCTGGAAGTCATGCTGGACACCTTAGGAACACCTGGATGTGTTCAAAGCCAGGTTGGACAGGACTCTGAGCAACCTGGGATCGTGGAAAATGTCCCTACCCATGGCAGGGGGTGGAACTGGATGATCCTTAAAGTCCCTTCCAACCCAAATCATTCCATATTTTTATATTCATCCAGTTTTGGCAGCCCAGGTACAGATCCTGGCACGTGCCAGATCAAACTCCTGCTGTGCCCTGCTGGAAAACCTCAGGCAAAGCATTTCGGTGGAGTTGTAAAGCAAATATTTTGTCATTGCAAAAGAATATCCTGTGTGAATGTGGCAGCCTGGGACGGTTTTCCAGCAGTTCCCTTTTTGTTCCTTTCTCCACTCAAATGAACTCCGCAGAGTTTCAAAATCCTGGGCGCAGCAAGAGGAACGTTTGGGCTTGGGAGCAAGAAAAATAATCATCCCTCGGGTCGGTAGTTCTCACCCTATTTCTCAACAGGGTTCGCAAAGAAATGTCCCAAAACTGCCTCTTTCCCTTTTTTCCCGCCAAAATTTATTGCGCTTTCTCCCTTAACCGAAATCGGGAGGGAAAGGGCAAAAATAACAAATTGTTTTCTCCGTGGATTTCACTTTATCAGGCCATGCAGCTCTGCGAGAAGGAAATCCATAACTCTTTCTGAGCCTGATACTAGGTGAAAATTGGGAAAAAACGAGGGGAGTGGGGAAGCAGAGGCATTGTCGCAGCCCCTGTGAGCAGTGACAGGAGCAGCGAGGGTGACATTTTAATGGAGTGTGGTTCACCACAAAGGATATGGCCCTTTTTCTATCACACCACACCAGCTCCTCGCTTCTGCCACGAGGTAAAAAGAAATGAGGGTCAGGCTGAAACCTCCAGTGCTGTGGCCTGGATGCTGAACACCTTCTAAGGAGACTTTTTGGGGAGGGGGAGCAAAATGAGACCTGTTGGGGGGTCTGTGTTAAAGAATAACCCTACAGTTTTTCAAGGGGGACTGAATAATTAAATTATATCAACCCCTCTCCCATAATACTCCATTTTTTCATTGTCCTGTGAGATTTCCTAATAATTCTGCCTATGAAGGAAGACAGAACTAATATTTTTATGGAGCTCAAAATAGCACCAAGTAATATTTTCCAGGAGGGCACTTTTTCCCTCTCATTTTTGCTTCAAGGTCTAATTATTTCAATGTGCAAAGAAGGTTACTCCTGGTTTTGCCTTTGTTACAGTTTTTAATTCATTAATCAAGGCCGTGAAGGCTCATGGCGCAACATTTTGTGGGGTTTTTATCAAATGGGAGTGAACTCCAGCAGGGCACTTTTATGGCATGGAAAAACAGACTGTGTGGAATTTTCTTCTTAGTTCTACCGTGCCAAGGAGTACCCCAGGCCTTGTGGGCTTCTTCCTCTGTAAAGGTGAAATAAAAGTGTGGTGGGTCTAAGAAAGGGCAATAGAGCTGGGGAAGGGGCTGGAAAACACATCCTGTGAGGAGCAGTGAGGGAGCTGGGGGGGTTTGCTCTGGAGCAGAGGGGGCGCAGGGGGGCCCTCATTGCTCCCCACAGCTCCTGACAGGAGGGGCAGTGAGGGGGGGCCGGGCTCTGCTGCCGTGTCCCGAGGGAAAGGAGGAGAGGGAACGGCCTCAAATTGCACCAGGGGAGGCTCAGATTAAATATTTTGAATTTTTTTTCCCTGTCAGAGTGGTGAGGCCTTGGAATGAGCTGCCCAGGGAGGTGGTGCAGTCCCTGTCCCTGGAAGTGTCCAGGAGGAGGCTGGATGTGGCCCCTGGGGACGTGGTTTGGGGTGGGGCTGGTGGGGCTGGGGTGGCACTGGGTGGTCCTGGAGGGCTCTTCCCACCTTGGTGATTCTGTGAAGCTCTTCCTGCTCTGAATGTCCTCCCTGCCTGGATTCACTGACAGATGTCCCTAAGCATTCTGCTTCTCACCTCCTCTGACTTTCCTTGTGGGATTTACATTGGAAAAGTCCAGAAGTCCCTGGTGCTGTGTGGGAGGGGAGGGTGAAGTGACCGGAGGCTCCCTCCCAACACCTCCAGCATTGTGGACTCCCCATCCCTGGAAGTGTCCAAGGCCAGGTTGGACGGGGCTTGGATCAACGTGGGATAGGGCAGGTGTCCCTACCATGGCAGGGGTGGCACTGGATGGGCTTTAAGGTCCTTCCAACCCAAACCATTATGGGATTTTATGATTCTCTTTTCCCAGTAACATAAACTGCATTATCACTGCAAAGGGGCAAAGATGAAGAATTTTCCAGCACTTTTCCAGGCTGTCTGTACCATAACAAAGAGTTAATTTCTGTCAGCATTCTAAAACAGCAACTGCATCTTGTGAACAGAAAATTGAACTAAAGCTCCTTAAAACCTTGGCTTTTTGATAGAAAAAACTTGCACAATGTCTGATGAACACAGTCCCCTCCATGAGCTCTTTTTTCATTGAAAAGCCTTGAAAAATGTTGTGAGGCCTGAACGCAGGAAGTCAGGTCTGACAGAGCTGAACACCCTGCTTTGGGGAGATCAAGAGATTGTATCCTATGCCAAAATATTTCACTGAGTGTTGGAGCACTCACACTCAGCCCAGTGACGTGTTGTGCTGCGTCTCAGGGTTCTGTCTGGCCTGCACGTCCCCCAGATTGTTTTGGTTTTATAATTTATCTCATTAATAAGAGATTGTTGGGTGTTCTACCACGAGAGACAAACTCCAGCTCTGAGGTGGCTCTCTGATGGAAAATAAAAATATCTTCCCCACACTGCCAGGGGACGCAGTAAAAATAGAAAATAAACTGCATTTTTTTTCATGACTAGAAGATAATCATGATTTAGTCTGAGTGCTAAGGCATGACCCCAAGAGAACAGTCTGCTTATCTTTAAATGCTTGTGAAGGCCAGTGATACTGGCAAGTTTGTGAAAGTAATTTCTGAAATGCTGAAGGATTTTAGTTCAGGATGCAGAATGAGCATCTCAATCATCCTGTGAGAGTCTATACCTAAACCAAGAGTGGCAGGGAAGTGACTGGATTTAGATAATCCTGCTTTGAAAAGCCAAGCAGAAACAATCCCAAGGAAACAGCAAAGGCATTCCTCTGTAATACTCTGAGGTTATCCCAAAACCAGGAGAACCTCCTCTGACTTTGACATCCTGCTCCGTGCAAATGGTACCTGCTGGGTCCCAGAGGTTTCTGCTGCACATCCAAAGTAATTCCCAGAGGGACAGGTGGGAATGTGAGGCAAAAGTTCTCTTGAGCTGTCATGGAAAGCAAGGGTGAAAGGCAGAGTGGGCATTAAATTGCACCAGGGGAGGTTCACTGCCGTAAAATACCACTGAATCCAAGGCTTTAGCAGAATCCTTAAAACAGCTGGATCTGTCTATACACGACAGAGTATCACAGAACTGGTTAGGTTGGAGAAGCTCTTCGAGATCATCAACAGTTTCTTAATAAGTACCAGCCAGGCCAAGAAGAAAAAACTTTGGAAGGGTTAAGTTCCCCCTTTGCCTCTCACTGCCGTATTTCAGAGCACAAACCAAACTCTGTTAAAGGTCGGGAAGAAAGATCCCATGCAAGCAGGTTCTGTCATCTGCCTGATGATTTGTGGCTTCCTCCAGGACATCTGGAATTGGCCATGGAGGGAGACAGGCCACTGGTGACTCACTGGTCTGAGAGAGGGACAAGAAAACGTTGCCCTCCCTCATTGCCTCTTCCGTCACCTGAAGAGAAAGGATAATATTTGTGTAGACTTGAGTCAGCTTCCCAAGGAGGGGATGAGTGGCAGGGATATCTCCTTTTGAAGGGTATTTATGGGCTGTGGGGGGTGGCAGCAGTGGAGGTGACAACACGGGTGGAGTTTGAAGCGTCAGAGCACCTACAAAGGGCTGCAGTTTGTGGGTGAGGCCTCTGCACACACCAGAACATCCTCAGGGATGCTGAACTCAAGGCCTGTCACTCTTGCTGCCAGTGGAAAGAGGACCAGGAATGATGCAGATTCCCAATGTAAGCAATTTCCCAAAGAAATGCCTTTCCTTTCACTGAGCTCCCAGCCAAAGCCTGGCTTTATGACCAAGATACTTTTCAGTCTTCAAATTCTCTATAAAGACATATTCAAAGCATTGAAATAGGAGAGAAAGGGCCATAGGAGAGCTGAGTGTGAAGGCAGGGAAGCAGAGAGGGACGGGAGCTGTTACCTGGTGGAGTTTCCAATTCATCCTTAAGGTTGTCCTGAGGACTCCCCACTTGTCCTTGCCACTGAAACTCTGTAAAACTGGGCAGTTTCACTTTGGGAAGATCTGTGAGAACATTTCCTCTGGCTTTGATCTTTCTGGGCTTTTTTTTTTTTTTCCAACCTGTACTTTTGGTTTTGAGTTTCTCATTCCAGTGAACCCAAAAGCAGTCCCAGGCAGGGGCTTGGGGCTTTTCCTTTTGCCTCATGAATATTTTGCCTTGCAGGGTGTTCTCTGTCATCTGGTTTGCTACTGAAGCTGTGATTTTGAGAGTTGCATTTAGGGAGGGTTTTGTCTGCAAGTTGAAAGGTTTATGTCTGACAAATCTTTCTGTGAATGCACTGGAAGGAAACTTGAAACCTGTCGAGTTTTATGTGATTTGCTATAAACATTTCATGCAGCTGCAGTTAGGGCAAGCCCTGCCACCCTCATCAAATCAGCAGCCTCAGGAGGTGTTGACCCAGCCCTTCCAGTGCCTCTTTGTGGTGTTTAAAAGAGAAAGAGGAGGGTTTGTGAAATACCTGGCAGGCTCAGGGTGCAGCAGCACAGCCTGGGGCTGAGCAAGTGTTTCCTTTGTGACAAATGTCTTGAATCTTCCAAACCCCAGCACCACCTGCGTCTCTCACAAGTTCATTTTCCACGTGGTTTTATGGCACTCACTTGTGCTGTGACAGCCAGGCACAGAATCATGGAATTATCAGGGTTGGAAGAGAACTTCGGGATCATCCAGTCCCACACTCACCAGCAGCACCATCATCACCCCAAGCCTTGTCCCAAAGGGCCACATCCAGACTCCTCCTGAACATTTCCAGAAGCTTCCAAAAGGACACGGAGGGGTTGGAGCGTGTCCAGGGAAGGGAACAGAGCTGGGAAGGGGCTGGAAAACACATCCTGGGAGGAGCAGTGAGGGAGCTGGGGATGTTTGCTCTGGAGCAGAGGGGGCTCAGGGGGGCCCTCATTGCTCCCCACAGCTCCTGACAGGAGGGGCAGTGAGGTGGGGTCGGGCTCTGCTGCCGTGTCCCGAGGGAAAGGAGGAGAGGGAACGGCCTCAAATTGCACCAGGGGAGGCTCAGATTAAATATTTAGGATTTTTTTTCCCTGTCAGAGTGGTGAGGCCTTGGAATGAGCTGCCCAGGGAGGTGGTGCAGTCCCTGTCTCTGGAAGTGTCCAGGAGGAGTCTGGATGTGGCCCTGGGGACGTGGTCTGGGGTGGTGCTGGTGGGGCTGGGGTGGCACCGGGTGAGCCCGAAGGGCTCTTCCCACCTTGGTGACCCTGGGATTCTGTGAAAGACCAGGGGAGACTCCAGTGCACATCACGGATATGAGACCATGGGCTACACCCACTCCATGGGAAGTGCTTTATATTTTAGAATACAGTTACCAGATAAGATCAGACTTCTGTAAAATACTTCTGGTTTTCAGGGCCTCCATGTAAATGAGCTCTGGGGTTTGTATGAGTCAGGTGGAACACAATTCGTATCTGGAAGATACATTCAAGTTAAGATTTCATTAACAAGGGCTAATGGTTTTAAACTGACAGAGAACAGTTTTACATCAGATCTTAGAGAAAAATCCTTCCCTGGGAGGGTGGGGAGGCCCTGGCCCAGGTTGCCCAGAGAAGCTGTGGCCGCCCCTGGATCCCTGGAAGTGTCCAAGGCCAGGTTGGACGGGGCTTGGAGCCACCGGGATAGTGGAAGCTGCTCCTAAGGGCCCATGGATGAGCTTTAAATCCCTTCCAACCCAACCCATTCCCAGTCTATCATTTGCACAAGCATCGGTGAATCACTTGCTCCAGTACAGAGTGGTTTAATTGTTCCAAACACTTCACAAAGAAATTCTCTTATGACTTTTTCCATCATTTTGGTCACCTCTGAAAGGAAAAAGACCCCTTAGTGTCTACATCACTTCTCTCTTCACCTTCTGCACCAGACCTGTAAAAGTGATAATGGACAGTGCCAAACACCCACACGTTTTTCACACTAAGCATAAAATAACTTTGCACATTGAAACCAAGATTGAGGTCTCATATAAGAAAATGAACTTATTCTGGCTGTACCTTGCTACACTGGAGAAAATGATTTACTTTTCTAAATGAAGCAGTTTTTCATACACAGCGTGTTGGGCTGTTGTGGAAACTGTGAATGGCTTCCAAGGTGAAAAAACCAGAGATAGGATAAACTTCTGTGCTTGAAAAGTGTTGAACCATTTAAATTTTAGAGTAACAAATCAGAACTTTTAATGCTGTGCTGGTTTTCTTTTCTTCTGATAGGGTCTGCAATGGAATTAGTCATTTTTGTTACACAGCCCAAACAACTGTGAGTCCTACTTTTGAGCAGTGATATTACTTTGTACTGGAATATTCAGGTGCATTTATTTTACACTATGCAGGATATTCCATGATTCTCAGGATATTCCACGATTCTGTGAATCCCGTTTGGGATAACTAGACATTACCAACATGAAGAGGGATTTAGGTTTCCCCTGTGGATGTAGTTGTGTTATTCAACTGATTTCTATCCAAGGAAAGATGATTTAGGTTCACATTTTCCTGGGGCAATTAAAGCAAGCCGGGTTTTTGTGTACATGGTATCCAATCCAGGAGTTAAGGAAACCACTGGAAAGACCTGGCTGATGTCTGGGCATGGGATGAGGCCTGTGGTGGCTGTTCCTGTGCAGGTAAAGGTGATCACAGCCTGGAGCTGTGGCGCTGATGGCCCAGCTCAGCACTTCCTTTCCACAAATCTGCTTTTTGCTTTGGAGCGGGATCATGGAATCATGGAATGGTCTGGGTTGGAAAGGACCTTTCAAAATCATTTCATTCCCACCTCTGCCATGGCAGGGACACCTTCCACTATCCCAGGGTGCTCCAAGCCCCGTCCAACCTGGCCTTGGACACTGCCAGGGATCCAGGGGCAGCCACAGCTTCTCTGGGCACCCTGTGCCAGGGCCTCACCTCCCTCCCAGGGAACAATTCCTTCCCAATATCCCATCTATCCCTGCCCTCTGGCAGTGGGAAGCCATTCCCTGTGTCCTGTCCCTCCATCCCTTGGAAATTGTCTCTCTCCATGTTTCCTGTGGCTCCTTCAGGCCCTGCAAGGCCACACTGAGGTCCCCCCAGAGCTTCTCCTCTCCAGGCTGAACACTCCCAGCTCTCCCAGCCTTTCCTCCCAGCAGAGCTGCTCCATCCCTCTGCTCATCCTGGTGCCTCTGACCTCGCTCCAGCAGGACAATCATGGCCCTTCCTGCCCCTTTTTGCCACGTTCTAAGCATCTGCTGAATTAAAAAGGGCTCTGTGTGAGTTAGAGGTCACAATTCCAGCTGCCCACTGCTGGCTTGGCTCCTGTTTAGAGGCTTTTTAGGGCAGCCCCCTCCCATTCCTGCCCTCCTGTGGCAGCTCCAAGCTTTGGGAACATCCCTGGCCCACGTGGAGATGGGCAGAGCAGCTCCTGAGGCTTTCAGTGTGCTCCTGCTTTGACTAAACCACACCAGTTGGAGATCAAAAGCCCTCTTTAAACAGCAGCAGTTGGAGGTTTCTCAGCTGTCTCAGCTCCTTTTTCAGCCTTTGGAAAAGCCCATTCCAGTCAGAGGGATCAGGAGATTTTCCCATGTGTCTGAGGGGATCAGCTGATGTTAGTACCCGGCTGGGAAAAGAGGTTAACACAACTTCCTCACACAGAGGTTCTGGTTAAAACAAAAACAAAAACAAAAATTCCCAAACATGATTTAACAGAAATTTGTTATCAGATTTCAATTTGTTTTCAAGGAAAATATTTTCATTGGTCCTTAACTTGATTTCTGCCAAGTCCCTCTCTTGTTTAGGTCCCAAGAACTTTAAAGTTGCAAGACTTGCTGGATTTCGTTTTTAGTGCTTTTGTTGGGCTTTTTCTGCAGAAAATGCAGGCAACATTAAGGGATGTCTTTTTTTGAAACTGCAGTTCGAAGAAGGAATGAAATGAGAAATTAGAGGAGTAACCTATAGAAAAACCATTAGCCACCCTGTTTTAGGAGGTAATTACCTCCAGCAAAGTTTCCCTCACTTATTTTCCTTGGGTGAGAACACAAACTACCTTGTGATTGAGGTTTGGATGAAATGCTGCTGTTTGCAACATTTGCCACGAACAAATGATCCCAAACCATTTCTAGTGCATGACTTGCATTGCTGATTTTGCTGCTGGTTTTCATTTCTGCATCTGGAGACCAACCTGCTTTGAGTTATCATATAATGAAGGCAAAAAAACCAAAAACCAAAAAAACAAGTGGATTAAATATTGGACTGAAAAAAAAAAATTCATGCTAAATGTTTTTTATCAGAATTCAGCACAGAAGAGAAAGGCAGGAAGAGACGGGAAGTGTTCCCTTGTGTGGCAGGAGTGCCTGATTTAGCCCTTGAATTAGCAAAGCCACTTTTCCTCAGCTGACCTCTGGGGTATGGCACTGTTTCCACCGGGTGCTGCATTTTCCAGCTTCAACAGGGCATATTCCCAACCAACTGGAGCTGCCAGGTTTTCAGGGAATGGTTGGGTGCTGGAAACCTGAGGCCCAGCTGCTGATATTTGAGACACAGGTGTTTGGAGCTGCCTTTGTCCGTGAGTTAAAATCATCCAATAGGGGAAACTCCCATAAATTGGGCTCCCAGAATAATCCACTGGCATTTGTCCAGGGTTTTGGGTTTTTTTTGGAAGCTCAGTGTTTGACCTAAGCACCCCATTGTTCATGCTTCCAGTTTTTTTAATTCTTGTCCTTCTCTTCACCGGTCTCTTCCCACTTTGGTTGGGATGAGATGGATACAGGTGGCCAAAAGAAACCCTGGTTCTGTGCCTGGCACCTGTAATTCCTCTCTTTGAATGATGCCTGGAGCCTCATCCCTGTCCAAATGACGCAGGAAGTCAGAAAGGGATCATGGAATCATGGAATCAATCACAGATTGTGTTAGAAGGGATCTTAAAGCTCATGTAGTTCCAACAGCCCTGCTGTGGGCAGGGAGCTTTCCAGCTTACTCCAAGCCCCTTCCAACCTGGCCTTGAACACTTCCAGGGATGGGAAACCCACAGACTTTCTGGGATGGTTTCTCCTGGAAATCCTGTGCAGTTCTGCTCTTTAATTTTTGAGTTTACAAAGAGTCCTGAGTTTTCCATTTGATCCTTTCTACGTAAATACTGAATGCACCTCCAAGGTTTCTGATTTTTTCCCCAAATCTCAAGTTTAGGGCACTGTGCACAGATCCCATTGGATCAACAGGTGTGTGTTTCTGTGGGGCTCTTGCTTTGCTTTTTTTCCAGGCTCTCCTAGAAGGTTCCTGCCTGAACCTTGGCCTGTTAATTTTGGCAATGCAATGACATCAACCCAAAGTTCGAAAGTGGCGTGTGCTGGGCGTGGGAGGGAGACCATGGTAGCGAAAAAAAAGAGAAGTAAGGCTAAAGTAGTTTCTTAGCTTCTTTTTCACTCTAAAAGATGTGAAACTCGGTAGGCAGCTTGTGTCACACTTCTGATGCAAGTTGTGATGTGGTAGATAAAAAGTGCTGAGGATGTTGAGCCAAAGGGTTGGTTCGAGTACTACAGATTACACCTGCAAGATTTTTCTTTACATTATTATTTTTTTTAATCCTACTGTAGCATTGCTTTTAACGTGCCTTACAATAAATAAATCAATCATAAAAGTAATCATGCTGCCAGGAGATATCAGAAAAGCAGGAGAGCTTTGCAGCATTAGCAATGATTTTCTGTATGAAATTTAGTGTTGGAACTCTGTGTTACTTTGCCTGAATTCCATGAAATTTTAGGATGCTGACATGAGACTCTGTTAGTGTTAGTATTTGTATGAGGATTGGAATTGGAACATTTAGGATGGGGATGGATCAATTCCCTGGAATGCTATGGGCAGTTAGGCTGTGGATATTAATTCAAATAAACCCAAATGCTCTCATCAAGTTGTTAACGTGGGCCTTCCCCACACCCAGTGTAACATGGTAAAAAGCTCTCTTCCTTCTCCTGAGAATTTGTCCTTCTTTTCCTAGTTCAGGAAAATTCCAAAAAGCTTTCCTTGAAAGAGTGAAAAGCCACTAAAACTCTTACCCGTGGACAAGTTATGGTAAAATTCCAGATTGAAACATCACCTGAATTCAGGGCAGGTCTGGTTTGATGCCTTTAAAAAACCAGGAGATGCTGTCCTAGGCAGAATCCGATTTCCTACAGACGTGGGAGCACTTTTTCTCTGTGTTCTGATTGAAGGTTTTTCCCTCCTTGAGGAATCCCTAAAATCTCCCTCCGGCTCCCTTCAGCTGGGAGCACTGACAGAGCCTCCCAGCTCTGTTTGGTGAAAGCCAAAGGAACTTCAGACCACTTCTGCTCTATCAAATTCAGTAAAGTTGGCCCACAAACCACAAAAGCTGGGGGAGGTACAGCGAGAACGAGGAGAGATCACACGAGCACTGCCTCTGCAGAAAAGCAGCCTGGCGAAGGAGGTTGCGCTTCAGTTTGGCACCCAAAGATAGTCCAAGACATCCAGAAACTGCTTCAACTGCTCTGGGAGTAGCATCTTCCTCATCTTCACTGATGAAGAATTAGGGAAAAGTCATCATATCAGAAGTCCAGCAGAGAGAGAAATGGAAACAGAACCTCCATTTTTTTTTTGGCTTACGGTTCTGAGTCCAACTATCACCAAAGTGATCTCGTGTTTACTTCGAAATTCAAATCTCATCAAGTCGATGTTTTAATCAGAAATTTAATCAGAAATTTACCTTAGCACCACACATTATTTCAGGGCTCTAATGTTGGGCATCTCCAGCTGCAGCTGGGCAATCCAGTTCAAACAGCAAACCGTCAAAAAAACCCAGGAAAAAAGTATTTTCTTGTTACTTTTGAGCAGCAGAAAAACTTGAAAGTACTGGGAGCTGTGTGTGGGTATCAAGTTGGATTCTGTGAACCTTGTGGGTCCCTTCCAACTTAGGATAATCTATGATTTTTATATGGGAACAGGAGAAGAAAAAAGAGCAGCTGACAAAGAAGGATCAGCTTGGTTCAGAGCGGTTTGGATTGGAAAGGACTTTAAATATCATCCAGTTCCAACTCCCTGCCATGGGCAGGGAGCCTTCCACTTGGAAGAAGGTGATATTTTACACCCCCTGTGTCAGCAGAGGGATGACCATAGGCAGGGAGAGCTGGAGTAGGGCACAGTTCAATCCCACTCACTTCATGGAGACTCCCTAAAAACCTCCCAGGCTCCAGCAGAGCAGGAGCTTGTTGTTGTGGGACAGAGAAAACTTTATATATCCATTTAAAAGTGATTTTTTTTTTTCAGAAAAATACTTGAAAAGTAAAACTTCATTTTCTTTTAAATTTCATTCCAGAGCTGCTTTTTTTTCCTTGCTCTCTTTGGTATTGATCCGGCAGTGCCAGAAACACTTGCAGGGCACAGAGCTCTGCTGCAGAGCCAGCCCTGCCGTTGGCACGGGCTCCACCTCTGGAACAGGGATAACCTTTGCCCAGGGAATTATCAGAGCAGGGGCACAGCGTGTTTTGCTTTTCCCATATCTCCCTTCTGTGTGGAATTCCAGGCTGGTCCCTCGCTGGTTTGCAGACAGTGCAGGCTCCTCTGTAGGAATGCCCCAGTGACCTTGGAAAACAGAATGTGCTTCTTGAGGAGCCTGAGCAGCAAAGTTTGGTGCAGGGGGGGTGAAAATGGGCAGGAGGAGCTGCCCAAAAATGGTGGCAGGATCCATCTCCGGTGCTGCTGGCTGTGAGGACAGCCACAGAATCCCAGAATCACTGAGGTTGGAAAAGACCTCTGACATCATCAAGTCCCAGCCGTGCCCCATCCCCACCTTGTCACCCAGCCCAGAGCTCTGAGTGCCACGTCCAGGCCTTCCTTGGGCACATCCAGTTGCTCCTATGGCTCTTCCAGTAGCATCTCCATTAATCCAGTCCTGACTCCAGTGAAGGCAAAGTGCATAGTAAAGAAATCCTGGTAACTGCATCCCAGTGGCCATCATGCCACGGGACATGGAGTCATGGAATGGTTTGGGTTGGAAGGGACTTTAAGCCCATTTCATTCCAACCCCCTGCCCTGGGCAGGGATGCCCTCACTAGATCAGGTTGCTCAGAGCCCCATCCAGCCTGGCCTCGGACACTTCCGGGGTGGAGCATCCACAATTTCTCTGTGCACAGACGGGAGAGGAGGGGGAACAGCTGGTCTATCCCTTGGTGCCTAAGTGCTGCACAACCCCTTCCTTAACTTCTTTTAGGTGAAATAGCAAAAAGGCAGCAAAATGGAAGCTCAGCCCTTCCTCTGCACCACAACCAAGCTGCACCACAAGTTTTCGTTTTGCTCATCAGCAGGAAGGAGCTCCACGGGACACACCTGAACCCCCCTTTCCTGAGGGGAAAAACCCCAAATATCCCCAGAAAACGGCGCGAAGGCCGTGCAGCGCCCCTCTCCCCGGAGTCCTGGCGCAGCTGTCGGCCTCTTTTGGGGCATCCTGTTTGTTGGAAAACAAGTGACAGTTGCAGGAGGGTTGCGAGAGCGAGCAAACCGCAGGCCCTGCCTGGGGCTGATAAGGGCCCGGCGCTGCTCTTGCAGCAGTTCCGTCCCCGGCGCTTTCCTGTCCCGCGCTTTCCCCCTGCCCCTCTCCAGCTCCGTTTTTCTGTTGGTTTGGTTTCTCAGAAGGGACAGGACCTCTCCGGCTCTCAGCCACGTTTGCTCCCTCCGAGGGGTTGGGCAGTGTGGACGAAGGAAGCTGAATATGTGCCTTACAAAGTGTGCGCCCGTCACGGTTCGGGGGTTCGTGAGTTTGCACCCCACGCCTCTCACCGTGCCAGCCTCACACCCCTGAGCACCTCACGAGGCTGGCTTTAACCCCGTGGTCAGGGCTTTTGTGGTAACACAAATTGAGAAGCTTTTCTGGGCCATCCGTGAGGCAAAGATCTGTGTTGGTGTAGACTTAGAGCCCCGTGACACGAGGGGTCACAGCTCAAGTGAAAGGATGAGGAAAAATGGGCTTAAGATGCACCAGGGGAGGTTCTGATAAGAGATTAGAGACTTTCTTTCCCTGCCAGAGCGGTCAGGCATTGGAATGAGTTGCCCAAGGTGCAGTCACTGTGTCTGGAACTGTTCCAGAGGTGTCTGGATGTGGCCTTTGGGGACGTGGTTTGGGGTGGTGATGGTGGCACTGGATGATCCTGAAGGTTTCTTCCC
Source organism: Atrichornis clamosus (assembly GCA_013400975.1). NCBI lineage: Eukaryota > Metazoa > Chordata > Aves > Passeriformes > Menuridae > Atrichornis > Atrichornis clamosus. Next base: position 66,762 of record WBMZ01008081.1, on the reverse strand, counting down.
TCCTTGATGATCCCGTGACTTTATTGCCCTGTCCATCACTGGCCCCCTGGGTCTGATGGGGAGCCCTTTTGGGGGATGAAGGATGTTAATCCTGGATGTCTGGGCCCTGTTTGCAGCCTGAGGAGCTTTGACTTTGAGCACAACTTTGCAAATGGTGCCACTCACCCGTTCAAACTTGTGTCTCCCTCTGTGGGAAACCAGGGTGTTCTCTGGGCTTCCCATGACAGGTTTGGAACGTCTTAACTGAAGGTTCAGCCCTGTGTTAACGTAAAAGGCTTCCCATTCTTTCTCTCTGGTCCGAATTCTGGAGCTGGCAGAAAAAGGGGTTTGCTTCCTTTGATCAAAAATGTCTTTTTTTTTTTGAGCACTGAATAAAATTCATCAATATCATCAGAGCACACTTCCTCCAGAAAATATTTCAGGACATGCTTGTTTAAAAGAGTTTGACCCATGTTCTTATCAGCATCAGTTACATAATCCTAATAATTTGTTTTAAATTTGCCAATAGATAGGTTTCTAGTAAGAAATTCAAAGTTCAGGGGAAAATACATTGGAAATTTCAGCCCGGAGAAGACAAAGTTCTGGAATGACCTCATTGTGGCCTTCCAGTGCCTGAAGGAGCTGACAGGAAACATAGAGAGAGACCATTTCCAAGGGATGGAGGGACAGGACACAGGGAATGGCTTCAAACTGCCAGAGGGCAGGGATAGATGGGATATTGGGAAGGAATTGTTCCCTGGGAGGATGGGGAGGCCCTGGCACAGGTTTCCCAGAGGAGCTGTGGCTGCCCCTGGATCCCTGGAAGTGTCCAAGGCCAGGTTGGACGGGGCTTGGAGCACCCTGGGATAGTGGGAGGTGTCCCTGCCATGGCAGGGGTGGCACTGGATGATTGTTGAGGTCCTTTCCAACTAAGGCCACTCTATGATTTTATGACTTTATTAATTCAATTTTAAGGAAAAAATATTTTGGAAAATTGCTTCAATACAATGTCGGCTCACTTTGTTCTTTTTTTTTTTTTTAATAATAATAATAACAACAACAATCATAATAATAATGTGGACAGCATTTTAATTTCAAATGCTGCCAAAACCACCAGCTTTGGAATTTCATGGTTTTCCCTGTGACTTTACCCTCTTGCTTTTTCCTAGCTTGCTCCAACTGAGAGCCACAAAAACACACAGGAAAAGACCCTGAAGAATCTTCCTTCCATAAAACCAAACTAAAAATAGGTGAAGGGAAGGGGTGTGCAGGACCTGTAGTGGTAACACTTGGTTTGTGAGAGGCGTGGAATGAATCCTTTTAGGGTATGAAATCTTCTTTCCTTTTTCTGGCTTTCCATGCCACAGAGCACAGAATCATAAAATCCCAGAATGGTTTGGGTTGGAAGGGACCTTAAAACCCATCCAGTCCCAGGGACACCTCCCACTATCCCAGGGTGCTCCAAGCCCCGTCCAACCTGGCCTGGGACACTTGAGGGGAGACCTCATAGCCCCTCACAAGGGAAGGTGGAGAGGCAGGCACTGATCTCTGCTCCCTGGGACAGGGACAGCACCCAGGGAAGGGCTGGAGCTGTGCCAGGGCAGGATTGGGATGGATATCAGGAAAAGGTTCTTCCCCCAGAGGTGCTGGGCACTGACCAGGCTCCCCAGGGAATGGGCACGGCCCCAAGGCTGCCAGAGCTCCAGGAGCCTTTGGACAACGCTCCCAGGGATGCACACGCTGGGGTGGGTGGGGGGTCTGTGCAGGGCCAGGGCTTGGACTGGATGATCCTGAGGATCCTTCCAGCTCAGGATACTCCATAACTCTATAATTTTTATCTCTTGCAACATCACTTTGCTTTGCCCCTGTTTACCCTTCCCTTCCATCCACAGAAGAAGCTGCTCCTTAGGACACATCCGTGGTCAGAGGTGACTTTCTGGTGCTGTGATTAGCTCGGATTTCACCTCACAGTCCCCAGAAGTGTCACCGTGGTGCCTTTTGCCCCAGGGAGTTTCACCAAAAGCGAAGCTGCAGCAACCATTAGGTTTTGTCTTGTGGGAAGGCAAAATCCACGCATTCCACTTATCCCACCACAGCCATTCCACGGGTGCTGGTGATAGGCAGGCTGGAGGTAACTGGGAACTCTGCTGGGCCTCAGATAGGGCCAGCTGAGCTCAGCCTTTCCTGCAGCACTTCACATTTATTTTGCCGTATTCCCAACACGTCCTTTTGGTATTTGACAGAACAGCAGAGAAGTGCAGCGGTGGCACCTCACACCTCCCAAAATTTCCAGCTGCGCTGGTGCACGAGGCTGGACGAAAAGGTGATTCCGTGTGGGAAAAAGTTGCATCTGCACTTGTGGATGAGGCTGTCCCGGGTGGAGCGCTTTGTGGGGGTTTATTTCATGTTTTTCATCTTCTTGCTAGAAAGCATTTATTTGCTTTTCTTCTTTCAGTATTTAAGGCGAGGTTGGGTCTAGTGAGCAACCTGGTCTAGTGGAGGGTGACCTTCATGGAATGAGATGATCTTTGAGGTCCATTCCAACCCAAACCACTTTATTCTATATTCTATCCTATGATCTGCGGTTTCCTGAGGGGGCTTTTCCTCCTTACCCAGAGGTCCCTGCAAAGCCTCTCCTGATTCATCCCAAACTCTCGTACTCCAAGGGGAAGGTTCAGCTTCAGGATTTCAAGTTGGATCAGAGCTTCCAGTTTAAATCGGAGGGAAAAATCTCACAGCTTTTGTTTCACATTTCTGGCCCTCAACAGACGAGTTTTTAGGGTGAACCTCGAACTTCTTTCAGGTGTTAAAACAGACCTCTGGCGGTTCATTGTCTATCCCCTCCCATCTAATTTGCAATGCAAATTGATTTCTCCTGATAAGGTTTTTCCCCTCAGATAATCACCACAGCCATTACTTGTTAGCAACTGTCAAAAATATTTACACTTCCTTTACAGGACTTGCTGAAGGAAATGTCACTATTAAACCCCTCTGAATGTGTTGCTGTACCAGAATATTCTGGTTTTTTGATAACTTTGGTATCCTTGGAGTAGATGGAATTTTCTCCTCTTGTGTAAGAGGAAGCTGCCCAGGGGCATCTTTGCGTGCCCTGAGGACAAAACTGGTTCTTCTCCCCAGGAATCACCCCTGCCTGTTCAGGTTCAATCTCTGAATTCAGCTCTTCAGGTTCTGCATTTCGAGCAGAACAAGGAGAAGGGTCTCCCACAAGTTTCCTCCCGCTGCAGCTCTGTTGCTTCAAGGGAAGTTTGGTCTTTTCTGTGAAGAAGTGACTCAGTGAGCTTTAAAAAAAAAAAACCAACCAGCTGTGGGGTTTGAGTGTTTATTCTTTCAGGAGATTATTTTCTATTATTCTACATCTCTGATGCTGCAGCTTCTTAGAACAAAACAATAATGGGAATATCATGCAATCATAGAATTGTGTTGGATTGGACCTTAAATCCCATCCCATCCCACCTCTGCCATGGCAGGGACACCTCCCACGATCCCAGGCTGCTCCAAGCCCCGTCCAACCTGGCCTTGGACACTTCCAGAGATCCAGGGGCAGCCACAGCTTCTCTGGGCACCCTGTGCCAGGGCCTCCCCACCCTCCCAGGGAACAATTCCTTCCCAATATCCCATCTATCCCTGCCCTCTGGCTGTGGGACGCCATTCCCTGTGTCCTGTCCCTCCATCCTTTTTAGTCACTCTCCACGTTTCTAGTAGGCTCCCTTTGGCTACTGGAATTATATCTATTTTTAACAAAACTCTTACATATTTTAAAATAAAATATAAATACAAAAATCCCCAAAACAACCAACCCCAACCCGCTGGCAGGAGACAAGGAGGGTCACACAATGATTTTTTTCCTTAAATAGTGCTAAAAACACCCAGTTCAGAACTTGTGCAGGTCCCCTTTAATGCAGTAACACCTGCCCAAGGACATCCAATATCCCACTCTTCACTGGGATGCACACACAAAAGGGAGCGTGGGGTGCAGCACTCACGTTACAGCCAGCTGCTCCCTGCAATCCTTGGGTTTCTGAAGGAAAAAGGGATCAGTGCACTTTTGGGGCTGTCAAGGGAGTTTATTTCGAAGCTGTCCTGGGGGGGTGGAAGCTCCATGTGGGAATGCTGAGGAGGGAGAGCTGGTTTGCAAAAAACTGGGAAGAATGTCCAGGGTTTGACTTAATTCATCTGGATCGTTGGGGTTGCCACGAGGGTTTAAATGTGGTGTAGTTTTTATTCCCTACGGGTCATTTGTCCTTCCAGTACCTGAAGGAGCTACGGGAAAGATGGAGAGATACTTTGGACGAGGGATGGAGTGACAGGACACAGGGAATGGCCTCAAACTGACAAGGGAGTAGGTTTAGATGGGATATTAGGAAGAAATCCTTCCCTGTGAGGGTGGGGAGGCCCTGGCACAGGGTGCCCAGAGGAGCTGTGGCTCCCCCTGGATCCCTGGAAGTGTCCAAGGCCAGGTTGGACGGGGCTTGGAGCAGCCTGGGATAGTGGGAGGTGTTGGAGTTGGAATGGGATGATCTTTAAGGTCTCTTGGAATCATAACCACCACAGGCCCAGCCAAAAATCCATCGGCTCCCACGTCTTTTCCCTAAAAGAGACACCCTGCAGGTACTTAAGGAAAACATGTAAGGAGCATAACAAGGATTGTATGCTTCCCCTGGCTTGGAGAAGGGCTTTTTCTGCCATAAAGTTGCAAAATTTTTGGCATTCCCAGCTGATTGTTACTTAAATTATTCATTTTGGGGGAAATATCAACACCCTGGGACAGGTGGTGCTCGAGTACATGGGTAGATTATATATATAATATATATACTATAATTCTATATTTTATATCAGCTCCATCAGTCCATTTTTCCTGAGGTCCTCATGGTTTTCTTCTTTAAATACATTGAAGGGGGCTTGGATGGATGCATCCTCTTTGGAGTCTTTGGGCTTTTTATGTATGCAAAGGAAAGAAAAGGAATCCATTTATTTTATGGAAAAGCTTCCTTCTTGGAGCCTGGCTGCTTAGAAATGGTAGTGGCATTAAAAATGGAGTTTTTAAGGATCCTAAAATCTCTTTATTTTTGAATAAACGTGTGAATGATTGCAAAAATATCCTGAATTTACCTATTCAGTGTTTTCACTCTGTGTCTTTAATGAAGTGTTCTTTTTAAAAGAGAATTGACAAGTGATGGGCTGGCAGGGATAGTTCTTAAATTTTCTGTGGAATTCCAAATAATCATTTCTCTTCCACTTAATTCCTTCCTCACACATGTGAATTCAACAACTGGAGGTCGACAGCTTTTCTTTTTTATCCTTTTTTGCCTCAGATTTTACACTGAGGGAGTTTAGAAAGCCACAGTCCCAGAGATACTTTGCTTTCACCCATCTGCAACCCTCAAAATCGCGGAAATTTGGCAAACTGGCAGACTAGCGGAAGAAAAAGAGGAGACAAATGGGAAAAATAAATTAAGAACTTATTCAACACATTGCAGTCAGCAGAGATGGGAGAAAGCTGGATGGGGAAAGTAAAACTTCCAGATAGAAACCATTTTTTAAGCCGGTGCTGAGAGTGCCCAGATGTTCCATCTCAACACATTTCAGATGTTTGGTGAAACTTCTCTCTGTTTCTGACCACTTGCAATCCCCTGAAAATCAGTCAGCTCTTCAGTGAGAGGATACACCCAATTTCCACCCCTTGAAGTATGTTTAGAAAAGAAAAATAATCCATGAAAAGTGATTGCACTAAAAAAGAGAAATGATTGTACTAAAGAGGAGGGAAAGACTTGAGGAAATATTGCTGAAATATCCCAATGAAAATGGGTTTTGAAAATGTCCTCCTTGGATTTTTTAGCAGAGGCACCATTTCTGTAACTCCCATTGCTGAGCAGCTGGAGACTTTGAAAAGAATGCTAATTCTGGCCAGAGATGGGTCGTTGTAACAGCACCCGAATCTATAGAAAATACAGAAAAATTTCAATTTGTACTCATATCTTGAATAGAAATATTCCTCTGAACTTTAAAATGTAGTACGGTGAGCACCAAAAGGAGCAACAAAATCGCCTGGCTGAGAAATCTGTTTCTTTAAATATTTTATGTGTTGTAATACTTCACGGTAAACACATTTTACATTCATTCACAGGCCAGTGCTTGAACGTGAATAATTGGGCCTTAAATTCCTTGGTTTTCCTCCAGGGTGGAAGTGCAGCTCCCAAATGGGGCAAAAAACTTCCCATTTTTCAGCCTGAGACCAAAGGATGGGGGTCAACAGCACCATGGTGGTGTGGGTCCCAGCAGAAGAGGTGGAAGGGCCTGTCTGGAAAATCACAGAACCATGGAATGATTTGGGTTGGAAGAGACCTTAAAGATCATCCCGTTCCAACCCAAGCACCTCCCACCATCCCAGGTTGCTCCAAGCCCCGTCCAACCTGGCCTTGGACACTTCCAGGGATCCAGGGGCAGCCACAGCTTCTCTGGGAAACCTGTGCCAGGGCCCCCCCACCCTCACAGCCAGGAGTTCCTTCCCAATATCCCATCTATCCCTGCCCTCTGGCAGTGGGAAGCCATTCCCTCTTGTCCTGTCCCTCCATCCCTTGGAAATTGTCTCTCTCCATGTTTCCTGTAGGTTCCCTCCAGGTTCTTCAGGAACGAGCGCTCCTATGTTTTCTCCTGGCCAGGCCAGGCTGTGTCGATCCCTTGCACAGGGATAATTCCTGCTGGGAACAGCAGTTGGGCAAGAAGGGAGGTGCAGGTGGTTCCTCACTGGTCCCTCTGTCCCGGTGTTTTGTCCCTGGAATTTGTGCCCAGTGCAACTGGAGCTGCACCAGGTGTCTCCACATGCAGGGAGGTGGACTCATGAAACCTGCCTCGAGTTTTGACAACAAACTTAACCATGGAAAGAAACTGGACCCTGGTCACAGAATCATGGAATATCCTGAGTGGGAAGGGACACACAAAGATCACCCAGCCCAGCCCCTGTCCCTGCCCAGACCCCCCACCAACCCCAGCCTGTGCATCCCTGGGAGCGTTGTCCAAAGGCTCCTGGAGCTCTGGCAGCCTTGGGGCCGTGCCCATTCCCTGGGGAGCCTGGTCAGTGCCCAGCGCCCTCTGGGGGAAGAACCTTTTCCTGATATCCATTCCAATCCTGCCCTGGCACAGCTCCAGCCCCTCCCTGGGTCCTGTCAGGTCAGAGGAGCAGAGATGGGAGCTGCCCCTCTGGAGGATGGAGGGCTGTGAGGTCCAGCCAAACTGACACAGGGTTAAGGATTCTGCTCTGTTTTCCCTCCCGTGGATCAAGTTTCCATTTAATTCCTGTACATTCTTTAGGGCAAACAGTAAACCCCCGGGAATTCCCTGTTATCCAACACACACTTGGAGCTTTCCCTCCAGGACCCAGGCACCTGCCTCTCCATTACCATCAGGACATTGATATTTTTTTGGACCAGTGGCTCTTTTTCTCTCCGTGTCTGTTTGATGTCCTACAACAGTGAAATTTCATCCTGCCCTCTAAGCCTGTCCTGTTCAAAACCATTAATTACGGTGCCCTAATCACTGGAGCCTGTTCATTTGTTTAACTGCATGTGGTGTTTAGAGTGTCCACTAATTATGGAATTACTTCGTCAAGAACAGGTACTGGGATAGATCGAGCCAGGCTGAGCTGGGAGTCCAAGGGGATTCTCAGGAAAAGCTGGACTCCAGGAGGAGTAGGGATTGTGGCAGCTGGATCTGTGGGGAAGGAGCTCTGGGAAAGATGTGGAGGTGGATTCTGGAACAGGATGGGAAACAGCCAAAAATCCACTTATTTCTATGCAAGGGAATTCAGTTCTTTCCATGGAGATGCTTTGAGTTAGGGTTAGGGTTAGGAAATGAGGATTTAGACTTTGGAAATGAGAACTGATGAGCTTAAGAGACTGTCATAAAATCATGGAATCACAGACTGGTTTGGATTGGAAGGGACCTTAAAGACCATCCCATTCCACCCCTTCCATGGGCAGGAACACCTCCCACTATCCCAGGTTGCTCCAAGCCCTGTCCAAGCTGGCCTTGGACACTTCCAGGGATGGGGAATTCACAACCTCTCTGGGCAGCCTGTTCCACTTCTTTCCACCAAAGTAAAAAAAAAAAAAAAAAAAAAGATAAATAGAGCTTAGCCCCAAATGAAACTTTTAACTGGATCCCCAATTTTCCTTCATATTTTCAGTCGCACGAAACATTAGCATGCCCCAGGTGCTGTTGGCAGAGCAGCGCAGGGGGTGACACAGGGTCTGTCCTCTGCAGCCTCCTGCACAAAGCCCAGAAAATGCTTTTCACAAGGCCTGACTCAGTGGCTGGATGGCTCCTGCCCCGTCAGGAGTGAAGTGTGCAGCCCAGCATCTCACACTTGTGTTTCCGCTGCCTTTTCCAGCGAGCAGCTGAGGTGTAGGCAGCATCCCGCACACGCAAGGTTAGCCAGAAAAAAAGGAAAAAAAAAAAAAATCATTGGTAATTATCAAGAAGCTTCAGTGGCTGTGTTTTGAAAAGCCCAGAGTGGATGCTTTCCTCTTGGCCTCGTCGTGTTTTCGTAGAGACTTGGAAACTCAGCGCTTGCATCATGTGCACTGATCCAAGATCCAAGCTCCCCTGCTGCCAAGGCGGGATAGTTTCCTACTCAGCCTCCCTGATCACTTTGTCCCGTGTAGTTTTAAATCACTCCAGCTATGGTGCTTCCTACCACTTCCCTTGGGAATAGGGAAGCCGTGTTCTGGGCTGGGTCCAGGGGATTGTCCCCTCTGCTCTCTGCTGGGGCAGCTTGGGGCTCCACAATAAAAAAAAAAGTCTTTAAATTATCAGAGAACATTCAAAGGAGGCTACAAAGATGGGGAAGGGCCTGGAAGGGCCATGCAAGGAGTGGCTGAGGGCACTTGGAATGTCCGGCTGGAGCAGAGGAGGCTGAGGGGAGACTCCCCAGGGGCTGCAGCTCCTCCTGAGGGGCAGCTCCAATCTCTGCGCCCTGGGACAGGGACAGCACCCAGGGAAGGGCTGGAGCTGTGCCAGGGCAGGGTCAGGCTGGAGAGCAGGAAAAGGTTCTTCCCCCAGAGGTGCTGGGCACTGACCAGGCTCCCCAGGGAATGGGCACGGCCCCAAGGCTGCCAGAGCTCCAGGAGCCTTTGGACAACGCTCCCAGGGATGCACAGGGTGGGGTTGGTGGGGGGTCTGGGCAGGGCCAGGGGTTGGAATTCCATGATCTTTGTGTGTCCCTTCCCACTCAGGATATTCTGGTATTCTCTGATTTGCAGTGTAAAGAGCCTGTGTGGCAGCAAAATTTTCCACCTATTCAGCTGAATTTCTTTCCCCTCGGTTTCATCCCATAATTCCTATTCCAGACAGAGGAGATGTTGTTGGAGCAGGGAAGCAGCCAGAGGAGCTGGCAGCCCTCGGGTCAGCACCTGCACCGAGGGGTGATGGAAAGTGTGACAGCTTTTCCTGACACAGGTGCATTTCTTGGGTGTGAGGATCATTCCCGGGCTGCTCCTGGCTCCCGAGAGTTGGAAAACCAGCAAAAAACCTCTGTTACCCTCTCCAACATCATCCTGAAAAAGTAATATGGAGCTAAGCCAGGGCTTTCCCTACCACAGTCTTATTTCCTCTCTTTCCAACGATTTCTTTTCCTTTAGGCAAAGGGAAGCAACTCCAGACCTGGGGTGTGCATCGACCTCCTGGTTTTAATTGGCTTCTCATTTTTCCTCATTTCAATCACAGCATCACCCTGTCCTCCCAAGCACATCCCCTAAACTCTGCATTCTGCTTAGGTAATACAAAAAAATTCAGTCTAGGTCACTTTTTTCTAAAATATTTTAGCCTGAGGTCGGGGAAAGGAAGGAGTTTCTCTTCCGTCATTTCTGTACTCGGCAGATTTCTGCTGAGAGAAAAATGAAAAGAAAGAGAAACTGTCTGAAGTGGAAAGGGGAGGGGGGACGTCTTGCTTAGAGGTGGCACTGAAGAGGTGGTTTTAGGGGAAGTTTCCTGCAAATGGGGTGTTCCGTGTGGAAAGTGCGTCGGTGAGGGGTGGTTTTGGGTGGAGATGACCTCAGTCAATGGCTCTGCCACTCAGGAGTGAGGCAGACTTTTCACCAAGCCACAGGTGATTTCATTTTATAGCCAATATGTTAGAATTTGTAAGCATACCCTGTATTTACATCTTGCTGAAAGCACTTACAGCTAAAATCAAACTCTCAGGCCTGGTTTTCTCCGGTGGATCAGGCTGGGAGAGCTGGGGGTGTTCAGCCTGGAGAAGGGAAGGATCCAGGGAGACCTTGGAGAGAGCTGGATTGTTAAATCCTAGAATTGATGGGGGTTTTCTGGAATCTTCCTAAATCACTGGGTGAACAAACTGGCTTTTGTTTTTCTTTTTTTTTTTTTTTTTTTTTGGCAAGAACATGGAATTGGACCAAGGAGGGCACAGAGCATGAGAAACCATTGTGGCCCTTGTGGGAAAAGAGGTCATCCTGGTGGCTGGGGACAGTCTCAGGGCAGGAAAATCAGGATTTTAACTCTGGACATCCCCAGCTTGAGAGTTCTGTGCCAAGAGCTTGTGGAACTTGGGTAGAACCAGAAAAATGAAAGCTCCAGAGTTGTGTTCACTGTGGGTGGAGGGCAGGGAGAGGAACCTGCTCAAACAAACCCCAAAATAATCCCCCAAACAAACAATTTTTCAGGGTGCTTTATGAACTGGAGGCTGTACAATGGCATTTCTCGTAGCAGGGTGAGTTGTCTGTGTTGTCTGCTGTGGGATAAGGAAGGATTTCCAGCCCAAAGTGCTGAGGTGGTGCAGTAGCTCCGTTCCAAAGGGATTTTTGCCTCGAGGCAGGACCTCTGAGGACACAGCTGCACCTCATATTTGTGGACATTTCAATATAAAATATTCAAAAGCCCTCACTAGACAAGCAGTGTGAAGAGGAACTGCTTTTTAGAACCAAGACATGGGATAAACAACCATGTTCTCTCAATATCCAATGGGTATTCATTGTAAAATGTGAGGATTTCTTTTATTTTCTTCCCTTGTTTTGGTTTTTTTCGGATGTTCAGACTAATTAAATTACTCAGAGAGGGGGAAAAAATTCAGTTTGATCTGACTTCAATTTGACTGAAACCTGGAACTAAAAATGTGATGCTTTGAAAGACAGAAGAAGCAGTTTCCTGAGTCATAAATTGAGTCACACAGACCCCTAATGGTGTTTCCAGGACTGCAGACAAGCTGTTGCTCTTAAGTCAAAACCTTTCCAAACAAACTGGAAGTTTTGGCAGATTTCCAGGGGGATTTGTAACGTCCTGTGAGAGTCACTTCAAAGGCACACGTCCTGCCCCTGTGTCTGTCCAGGGAGAGGGTGAAGGGGAAGCTCTGGGGATGTGCAGAAATGGGAGTTGCGGGATAATAACAGTGGGAATCCATCCAGGGAAGTCCAAGAGCAGAGTGTTTTACCCTAAACTTGGAAAGATGTTATTCCCTGGGAGGCTGATGGAATTTAGCTGCCACTGCAAACATGCAGGACTTCACCCGTGTGCTTGTTCAAACTGTAATTATTGCAGTGTCATCAATTAAAACAGCCCCGGTTGTTATCCCAGCTCACTCTCCTGGAGGCTTTCCAACGGTGATGGATGCCTGTCTGCCCCACAGCCATTCCCAAAGAAATAGAGACCCCACACAGGACAAGGAGGAAAATCCCTGCCCCTCAATCCCTGGAAGTGTCCAAGGTCAGGCTGGACGGGGCTTGGAGCAGCCTGGGATAGTGGAAGGTGTCCCTGCCATGGCAGGGGGTGCAATGGGATGATCTTTAAGGTCCTTCCAACCCAAACCATTCCATATGGGAAGCTGAGAAGCTGCCACAGCCCCGGTGTGTGTGAATGGCACAAGGCACCGGAGTCAATCCTGCAAATGTTTTAGGAATAACCATAGAATCATGGAATATCCTGAGTGGGAAGGGACACAGAAGGATTAAGTCCAACCCCTGTCCCTGCCCAGACCCCCCACCAACCCCAGCCTGTGCATCCCTGGGAGCGTTGTCCAAATGCTCCTGGAGCTCTGGCAGCCTTGGGGCCGTGCCCATTCCCTGGGGAGCCTGGTCAGTGCCCAGCACCTCTGGGGGATGACCAAGGGACACAAACTTCTGGATCAGGGACATAAGGAAGGAGTCAGCTCCCTCCTGTCTCAGCTGTGACTTGGTTTGCTGGCAGGCCCAGCACGCACTGGGCTGCCCGTGTGTCCCGCAGTGTCCCCTCTCCCCTCTGGAGCTGCTCCTTGTGACGGGAGATCCATCGTGCGGGATGGCAGTGGGAGGATTGTTTGCTTCCCCTCTTTCCATGGAGTGGCTGAGGGATCTCAGTCTGCACAGCTATCACTGAGTCACCCTTCACAAGCAATAAATTCACACAGCCACAAAAATGCTGCTTGATATCAAAGCTTTGGTGCCACTGTTGGTGTCTTGCAGCAACCTGTGCCAACACCACAAACATTCATATGAACACAGGAGCTTCCAAGGCAGCTGAGGGAAAATATTTAAGATAAGAAGAAGAAAAAAATTTCCAGAACGAACCCAGAGGCTCCATCTTTCATTAAAAAACAAAACAAAAGAAACCCCACACCCAAACGTGGAGGAACTGTCACACACTTCTGGCTTGTTTGTGTTTTCTGAAGCAGATTTGGCCTTGGCTGGAATTTTCCGGTCGTCAAAATAAAACTCCAAGGGGCGTGGGGGGATACAAAAGTACCCCACACCTGATGGTGATTTCAGGAATGCCCCATGCGGTCTCCTGGATTAAATCTGTGGAGGATGCTCCAAAGCAGCCCCTCAGGTATTGTCCTTCGTGCTGCCTCATTCTCTGGGAAGGGAAGCTTTAACCCCTGGAGATGTTTCCCAGGCCAGGACGGTTCTGGAGCTCCCTGGCCATGTGACACCAAGGTGTACCTTGCTGGGTGTCTGTCCTGACCTCTCTCCTGCCCTTTCTCCTCTGTTTTAGCCCTCAGGGATGATCCAGCAGGGCTGCTCCGATTTTACACGCGCACCTCTCAGAGAGATGTCGGAGTATCAAGTGTCCAGTGTGGCTTTCCTTGGTTTTGTGCCTGGAAATAGAGATCCCAACCATGCTGTAAGGGGTTTCGTTTTACTTCCCTGAACACAGTACACTGCTTTTTGGCAAGGCAGAACCCATTTAGAGAAGAATAGACTCTACACAGGGATGTGGAGCTGTCATAAAACTCATTTTAGTTTCCAGCTGAAATTACCCCTGCTAAAAAGATCTCGTTTCCATGCGGTCCGACAGCACAAAGCTCTGTAAAAAGGCCCCCACTGTGAGGCTGGGGGGATGGAAAATGGCTGTAGATAAACCACAACCTGTGTTTGCTGTGTTTGCACCGAACTCCTCCCAGCTGATGCTGAAAATCCCATTTTCTGTATGGAAAATCATCCTGGGATCCATCATGAGGGCTTGGGATATCTCTTGTGGCCTTGCCCAGGGTTCAATCTCTGTGGCAGCTTTCCCTCCAGATAAGGAGGTTTTGGGGAAAAAAACAAGGAAAGGAAGTAGCTCCCAGGACAGCCCATGGCTGAGCTGGTGACCTGGATCACTCCTGCAACCTCAGTCCATTATGGGAGTGGTTTTCAGGAGCTCGACCAAGGATTCAGGAGGCAAAAGTGCAGGGGGTACCAGGAAACCAGTGCAGCGTTGGCCACTCGTGTCCAGGGGTGTGTGTGGTCACCTCCTGCCCTCTGGTGACCACGGGTGTCCTCAGGGCTTGGAGGGACTCTCCAAGCCACCTGGCACGGGATGGGACGCTCCACAGGATGCCCCATCCCACAGGGCGTCACCAGCTCCTGCCAAAAACTGAGCATGAGCTGAGCTTTGCCCAGAGCAGCTGTGGCTGCCCCTGGATCCCTGGAAGTGTCCAAGGCCAGGCTGGACAGGGCTTGGAGCACCCTGGGACAGTGAGAGGTGTCCCTGCCATGGCAGGGGGTGGAATGAGATGAAATTGAAGGTCCCTTCCAACCCAAACCACTCTGTGATTCCACTATTCCAACTTGCTGGCATTTAGGGAACTGTCAAAAAATCTTTTATTTCTGAATTTCAGCTGGATTTATGAGTTTGCCCCTAAATGCTTGTTAAAGGAAGTGCAACCACTTTGGGTGCTTCAAGAGAAACTTGTGAGTTGCTCTGTTTCGGGGCAGGACATCTCTTAGGGCTTTCTGAAACCCTGCGCTGCTTGTGTTTTCAGGAGAAAGATGGGATTTTTTCCTTTGCAATCATTTTTCCAAGGCACCCAGATTATTCAGGACAAATTCATTATTCAGGACAAATTCATCATCCAAAGCAAAGCTGGGGAGGATTCCCTGAACACTTTAGGGCATTCTTCACACACATATCAAAAAATTTTTTTAAAGTTTGCTTTCTTCTCAGATGTGTTAACAGCAAATTAGGCCTTGTGTTATTTCCATGTCTCTATCCCATAAATAGGATATTCCTGGAGTTCAGCATCCACCAGTTCCACTCCCGAGCTGGCTGTGCTGCTGGGGATGGAGCAAACAGCAGACCCACATCCCTGGAACTGAACAAGAAACATTTCCATGTATATTCCTACCCGGGGTGATGTCATGCAGCAGGACTTTTTCGCAGGGTGGGTTGGGGGGTTTTTTTGTGGGTTTTTCTTTGTTTGTTTTGTTTTGTTTGGGTTTTTTTTTCCTTTTCTTTTTCAAGAAAAAAAATGGATGAGTCATGTCTTACAGGCAGCTCCTTCCCTTCTCGTTCACTCACCATCAAAGTGCAGATCATGGCTCAGCTATGTGCAATTGTAAATTGGTTTGGCATCGCTGTGTCTGGATCCAGCGAACTTCCCACTTGTGGGAGTCTCCCGTTACCCTTTCTCCACTCTGACTCACTTGCATGTGCCCCCGTGATTTCACTTCCAGCTGTCTGCCTGCTCCAAGAGGTCTAAAACAGGACATATGGATCCATTCCCTGAATTAGATATTTATCTCACTGCCATTCTGGCGTTGTGTGCTTAACCTGGGATCCACCTCAGCCCACGGACATTTCACTCTTCTTTAATGCTAAACTCAGGGGCAATAACTGCTTTTGCAGGCAGGGAAAATTCTGGGGACACACAAATTTTCCAAAGAAGTGTGTGAAGCATTGGCCATGCAGTTCCTCTAAGGAAGACTTCATATCTAAAGCCTTGAGCTTGGGAAGTTTTAGGGGGGAATTGATGACATTTCCTCCTGGTTGAGAGGTTTTGTTGTTGTTTTACTGGTAGCTGTAATCACTGTAATGAAGCCTTAGAAAGAGAAGGTCACAAAACAAATGTCTTTAGTCATCACATTAATGCTGTTAGAGCCGTTTGTGCAGCTCTTGGAAAAAATAATTGCATGGATGATAAATAATAAGTATTTCAAATGTATGTCAGCCCTGCTTATCTGGGAGTTGTGCTCTGGGTCTACCTGCCAGGAGACTTTAAGTTCCAAAAGAAAAACCACCCAAAACCAGGAAAAGGTGACTTGCAAAGGAAGAGATGTTTGGGATGAGGCTCATCTCATGGAAGAATCCAGCTCCAGTTATTCTATTCCCTGTTCCCTGGTTGATGTGGGGAGAGAGGAGCAGGGAGGCAGCTCCTTATAGGGCTTGTTCCCATCCCAAGATAAGACTCCAAGATAAGTAGGTTGAATCACCCTCTGGCAGTGCCTTCCTAACCTCCACTGACTATAAAGGGAGCATAGTTTAGACTGGCTTAGGCAAGGCCAAGCTAAAATTAGTGGAGACTTATCCCTCCCTAAGCTTTGCACCCAGACACCCAGTGCAGCAGCAGGGCTGGGGAATCGGAGCCCAGTTTGGTTTCCATGCTCAGCCACCCCTGGAACACCACCTTGTAGAGAGGTTCCTACCTCATGGGGGTCGCAGGAGTCCCTCCTAAATCTGAACCGAGCCTAAGGTGCTCCTTGGTGAGTCACACGTGTAATTAATTGTTCTCTCAACCGGGAAAATAAAACGCAGGGAAACAGGATTGGAGCAGGATGATCACAAGGATTTTTACCAGTGCCTTCCCCTGGCTTTTAAAAAAAGAGGAAATTTTGGCAAGGGCACAAACCCCTTGAAGATCAGTCCACCTTCTTTGTCTCTAATCTTATCTACCTCTCCTGCCCTGCAGGCGGAATGCACGGGATTCCACAGGCTGACAGTTCCTCCTCAGTTCTAGGAAAGCACTTAATTATCTCAATCACTTCGTAATTGCCTCACTTCCAGCACTCCGAGCAGAGCTAAACCCTGAGTGAAGTCGGGCAGCAAAGACTTTGCCAGTTTCTGGAAGTGTTTTTCCAGGAAACTTATCTGTGTCCACTGCTTGGCTTTCCGACCTTTGTCCGCTCATCAAATCCTTTGGGTCGGTGCCCTTTGGCATCGCAGAACTGCAGCTTTGGTTACAATTCGGGCAGTTTGGTTTACAAACTAAAAAAGTGACATTGGAAACACGTCCCACTCGGTGCCAGCAGTCCCGGAGAGCATCTTGTTTGGATCTGGCTTTTCCCTGTTTTTATGGAGCAGCTGTCATCAGCGGGAGCATCCCGGCTGGGTGATGAGTGAGCTGTCAGCGTGTTGTCATCAAGGTTGCCAAAATGCTTGTCTGGAAATGAACACAATTCTTGGGCCTCCAGAGCTGGCCTGGAGTTGTCACAAGGCTGGGATTGTCCACGAGCTTCCCAGAGTTTCCCAGGTCAGCAGGGAAGGGGCTGTGTCAAAGGATTTGGCTCCTCTGTGTGAAACCCCGGCCAGAGCTCCCCACCAGAATTGTGCAAACAATGCAATTTATGGGAGAGGGACAGGACACAGGGAATGGCTTCCCACTGCCGGAGGGCAGGGTTAGGTGGGATATTGGGAAGGAATCCTTCCCTGTGAGGGTGGGGAGGCCCTGGCACAGGGTGCCCAGAGAAGCTGTGGCTGCCCCTGGATCCCTGGAAGTGTCCAAGGCCAGGTTGGACAAGGCCATTCCCCCTTGTCCTATCACCACATGCCCTTGTGGAAAGTCCCTTTCCTATCCCGCCACAGATCTTAGATATCTATGTAATTAACCGTGGTGGACTAGAGTAATTAACCACACCACTCTGGAAAATATATCTTTTCACCCTATTTTCTTTATTACTTTCATAGTTGGCTGGTGGCTGTCCTTGCAGCTTTGGCATCGTAATATTAAGAGATACAGTGTAAATTCAGATTTATTTTCATCTTCATGTAAATTCAAATTTATTCTCATAGCTATTCGAGGAGCCATTTGCTACAAAGTTCAGTCTGAAAGCAGTAAATTTTCTCCTGTGCCATAGGTACGAGCAAGACTGACCTGGAAACTTCCTAATTTGTGTTCAATCTCTTATCCTGTCATCGTTTAACCCCTTTCCTCATACGCCCAATCCTGTTTGCAGGGGAAATATCAGAACTAAGGAATGAATTTACACCACCTTTTGAAAATGATTCAGACATCAGTGCCCTGATGTCCACTGTGGGTATCCACAAGAAGAAATTAAAATTCAACTCCAAAATCACTTACAGTGCGCATCCTTGTTTGGAGTTCTTATAGAAAATCTGAGCCATGTTAAATCAAGACAATTGCAGGGGTTTGTAGAGATAATCAGAGGGTTATCAATGATTTTTTTGGTGCTTTCCAGTTTCCCCTTTTGTGAGATGATCTCATAAACCAACCCAAAATGTTTTTCCATCCGTGCCAGGGTGACTACAGTGTGTTTATATTCGTAGCCCACCGGCTACCAGGGAGTCTGAGCAGCCAATTGTGCCTGTTCAGAGAAAACAGAAGATTTTTTGTGGCCAGCCACTTCTTTTGAAGGAAAGGGAGAAGTCTGAGTCATCTGGATTTCCTTGTTCTCAGTGAGTAGCACAGGGCAAATTTTGTAAAGCTCATACCCAAAACAGTCTGTGTTGAAAAATTATTTTAGGCTCCAGATGATTTTAATTTTCCTTCTGTTCATTTATGTATCTATTTTCTTTTTATAAAAGCAAAAAGATCCTTCAGTGTTCCATGAGAGTAGATAAAGTTTTCTTAATACTTTTGAAAATGAGTAAAAGGCTTTTGGATGCACTGGTTTTTTGTTTAGGAAATTAATATCATTTACTTAGATTTTACCCAGATAGATCAGAATAAGATTCTGGCTGAAGTTCTATTTTCTTTGCAGGTCAAGCTTAAGGATTTTGCTGTGTCTTTACAAGCTAAATAATTCTCCCTTAGCTGCTACCTCTGTCCTTACATGATATCCAGGCTGCCAGAGAGAGGTGAAATGCTCAGACTGGCTGCTTCCTGAATTAAACCCTGGCAGTAGAAGGCTTGCAGGGAAGGATTCCTGTCTCTGACAGCTGCTGGACATCCTGGATTTATTATCCAGCTCTCCCAGTTGGTCATTCTGGCCAGGGCTGTGGGACAGTGGCACGTGTGGCTTGGAGGGATGGAGGTTTTGGTGTCCCTCCTGGACACCTCTGCTCAGAGTTTCACTGCTGCCTGCTGCACTGGGAGAAGGCTCTGTGGGAGGTTTTGGTGGTGGAACATTGGGAATGAGATGTAGGCAGCTCTGTGCCTTCCCTTCGGAGCAGGGCTTTGTCCTCAGGGTGCTTCACCCACCGGCGACGGCTCTGATCTGAGCTGCCACACAAAGATGGGACACCGTTCCTGCTTTCTCATCCCACTGGGAAGGACAGCAGCTGGAGGGCCTTGTGGGGGCTGTTGGTGTGAGTGGGTGCTGGTGAAGGAGCCAGATGTGTGTTGGCTGCAATCCTGTTTGTTTGCAAGCACTTTGCAAAGCCCCAGACAGGGCAAGAATCAAACAGACGAGGATTTCTTTGATGGTGGCTCCGATGTTGGAAGCTCTCGTGGGTTTTTTCTTTCCTATCACTCCATCTCCCACAGTCCCTCCTCTGCTGGCTTTGGGCTCCTCTTATTTCAGCCCTAAAGGATTTCACTGCCATCTTCATCTTTATCCCAAACAAAAGGTTATTCCCAAGAAGTTTGTGGAATGAAGCTCTTGAACGAAGCTCTGGCTGTGGACTCCCCATTCCTGGAAGTGTTGAAGGCCAGGCTGGATGGAGCTGTGAGCCTGGTTTAGTGGAAGGTGTCCTTGCCTGTGGCAGGGAGATGGAATTAGGGGGTCTTTATGTCCTTTCCTACCCAAACCATTCCGTGATCCCACGATTGTGGGCTGCTGAGTTGCAGTGCCCTGCTCAGGCCCGCCACAGCACAGCCCCACGTTGGTTTTTCCTTTCTGTCCCCTGGCTGAGATCAGGTCCAGGGGAGCCACAGGTCCACATTAACTGGCCTGGGGTTAAATGTCATCCCAAAGGGCTGAGGATGCACCTCAAATCCTTCCAGGCTGGGGCAGGTCCATGCCCAGGCTGCCCTGAGCAGGGGCAGAGGATCAGGACCTGTGTCCATTCTTCTCTGTTATGCCAAAAGTGATTTTGCAAACAACTTTCTAAGAGAATGTCTTGAGCAGCAGCAGCAGGAGGAGCATCTTTTTTGTTTTCACTAAATGGAGTTATTTTCTGGCAATTATTTCAGACCGGAAAAGCTGGAGACTGCAGAGTTGTATTTGCATTTTTGTTCGAGTGCCTGCACATGTACTGCACACTGTGTTCCTTGTGAGGCACTCATTTATTGTCCAAAAAGCTCTGCTTGCCACATCCAAGCACTAAAGCAGCAACCTCACAGGCTGGCCTAGGCTCAGGGAGCAAAAAATGAGTGGTTAAGCTGCTGGAGAGAAGTACCTTTTTATTAATATATTATATTACAGAAACAAGCCCTAAACCTTTTATAAAGGGTTTGGGTTTCCCCTCTTTTCTGTTGCTTCCTCTGAGGATTTCATGCCAGCCAGGCAGAAAAGTGGTCTCGCTTCAGCACCAGAAAACTGCCCCAGTGATCCCTGAGGGACAGTCCCCCTGAAAGTGGAGCTCCCACCCAGCAGAGAATCGTGGAATGGAATCCCGGACTGGTTTGGGGTGGCAGGGACCTTAAAAATCATCCAGCTGCACCCCCTGCCATGGGCAGGGACACCTCCCACTACCCCAGGTTGCTCTGCAATGAGTTTGTATTAAGAAATGACCCCGAAAGAAAACCTTCAGCAAGGGCCGGAGAGGCTTTTCCACAGTCTCCAGTACCGATTTCAGACCAGCAAAATCGTACGGAGCTGAAAAACAAAAATGCAGAGTGTGGTGGGAAGATTCCAGAATGTACTGGCGGCGTATGAAAAGTCTGGAGAGGGACTTTTCACAAGGGCATGGAGTGATGGGAAAAGGGGGAATGGCCTTAAGCTGGAGGAGGGCAGGGATAGATGGGATATTGGGAAGGAATTTTTCCCTGGGAGGGTGGGGAGGCCCTGGCACAGGGTGCCCAGAGAAGCTGTGGCTGCCCCTGGATCCCTGGAAGTGTCCAAGGCCAGGTTGGACGGGGCTTGGAGCACCCTGGGATAGTGGGAGATGTGCCTCCCCATGGCAGGGGTGGCACTGGATGATGGTTAAGGTTCTTTCCAACCCAAACCATTCCATGATTAAATTAAGAGCAAAATTCTAGCGAAAAGTGGTGAGTTTGCATCAGCTGGGAGCAGTGGTTGGGTTGGGTTTCATTTATTTCCAGGGGAGCAGAAAATTTCAGCTCTCTCCTAGAGCAGCACAATCTCACCCCAACAGGGCCCTCAAATCTGGTTTAGATTCAGTTCTTTCTAAGGAAGGGAGTGGGGATTCCCTCCTCCAGAGTGGGAGTTTCCAAAGGCAATCCCCCACCCCTCCTGGGCCATCAGCCGGGGGTGATGCACCCGCCAGGCTGGAAGTCAGGATTCAGTGTTTTTTTGGGAAGAGTCAGCTCCTAACTTGAGCTGCCACATCCAGAAATAAACATTTCTATTGATCTGTATCCAGAGCACATTCCTACAACATCAAATCAGCCCCTTCCAGCTCGTCAGCCTGACAAAGTGAGGTATTTCCAACTCCTGACTGGGACACGGAGAGGGAGTGGAGCACAGGGAATTTGTCTGAGCAGCCTCACATGCTGCTGCAGAGGGGCTGGATGTGCTCATTTTCTGGGAAAATAACCTCAAAACCCATCAGCTGAACCACAACAACTTCAACCTGCAGCTTTCCCCCCTCCCTTCTCGCTACAGCTCCGGTATTCCCAAAATTTAACAGGAGTTTTAGGTGGGGGTCGATTTCTGTGTTGCTGGTTCAGGTTGTTTGGGGTTTTTTTGCTCTTTCCTTTGGGAATCTCAACAGGACAACCTCGAGGGCTGCTGTCCAACACACCAGCACTCCCTGCCCTCTGAAAAAGTAGGGACACGTGGCTAGGGAGCAGACTAAACGGGATTTAATTCCAACTTTAGGCGGTGGTTCCCTGAACAAAGAGCTGCCTGTGCCTGACCTGGCCCTCCCTCAGCAGGGAGCCAGCCTGGACTAAACAAATCCTGCCAGGCTGGCAGGGATTGAACTTCCAAGCCCCAGGAAGGTCGGGAGCAGCAGGGAGGGTCACTTTGCTGTGGGGGAACTTCTAGGGGGAGCTCTGCCTTTAAGCCTGGCTTAGCTGCTGTTGGTTAATCCTTCAGGATTCGTTGCATCCCTCCTGAATCCACTTGACCAGTTGCATCACATTTCCCATGGATGGCGTGTCCCTGACGCTGTCCCTGCACCTGGAGGACATCTCCACGTCTCTCCTGCTTCTCCCACCAGGAGGATGGCATTTTTCCCGTCCAAAAGCTCCGACCCCATTTCCCCTGGGATAAAACAGGACAAAAAGTAACGGGACACAAGCCTGGGGATTTCACACACATCGTTTTCTGCTGGCTCTGAGCTCCTCTGTGTGGCAGGGACAGTGCTGGGAGCAGAAGGAGAAAGGAATCCCTGTGCCCATCGAAGTGTCCGGGTCAGTCCTGGTTTTCCCATTTCCCAGAAGTGGGCTGTGATAAGCTGACACTGGCATTCCCACCTCTCCCTCTGGATGGGGAGCCCTGCAGGAGCCTTTCCATGGGCTGGAGCACACAGAGCTTGCTTGTACTTCCAAGGTAGCAGAGCAAATAAACTCTGTTGGCGCAAAGCTACGCCTGGAAACTTTTCCTCTCCTTAGGCTTTTTTTTTCTCCTCTTCCTGCAGTTTTTTCCTCCTCCTTTCTATGACTGCATTGTGGCTGCCCAAAGGGCTCCTCCACAGCCTTCCCTACCCAAAATCTGGGATTCAGTGGTTGCTGCCAGCATCGTTTTGACACCACGCACTCTCTCTTGGTAGAAAAGATTAATCAGTGGTGTAAGAGCACCCGTCTCCTTCCCTGCTAATCCAAGCACTTTCATCCTGTGCACATTTCTCAGCCTCGTGCTGGGAATATCCAAAATTTCAGACACTAGCAACCCCCTGCTTCAGTGCGCCTCTCCACAGCATCCACACTGAATCCTGGATCCTGCCTGTTCATCTGCATCCCACGTGGGCCTCGTTAAAGAGAATTTTAGCAGTCAGGCAGACACGAGAGGGAATAAAACTCAATCAGTGGCAACAACAGCTCTGGGGGGAATTGTGCACGCTGGGAGTGGTGTCAGCACTTGCTGCTGGAGCACTGCTGATGTGCAAAAGCCTTGCCTGTGCCCCATTAGAGCAGAATTCCAGCCCACCCAGGGGTTCCAGCTGGTGCTGGAGCACGGATCATGGAATGACAGATTGGTTTGGGTTGGAAGGGGAAAAGATCCTTAATGGTTTAGTTCCAACCCACTGCCGTGGGCAGGGACACCTCCCACTATCCCAGTTTGCTCCATGCCCCACCCAACCTGGCCTTGGCTGCTTCCAGGGATGGAGAATCCAGGACACATGGATGTGCTGTCCTGGAAGTGCTCTGCAGGACCCATTCCCTCTGCCAGCCCTTCTCCAGACTGGGATAAGGATGGGCAGCAAGCAGCAGGAGAGGGACATTGAATTTGGGTGTTGGGATCGCAGCTTAGCCGATCCCATGATCCCAGCTTGGTGTCCTGCCATGCTCAGCAGGGAATTGCACCTGGCTGGGGCTTCACAGAGGGGTCCTTGGATTCTCCTGGGGCTGGTGCCAAGCCAGTGGTCAGCAGCTGTGTCCTGGTGGCTCTGGGCAGTGCAGCCACACGTCTGTGAGCGTTAATTCAGCCTCTCTTTGTCCTCACCTGCCTCTCCAAACCGTGTCCAGAGGGTAGACGATGTCTGCTCTAAATAAATATGCTGGAAAGGCTGAGTTTCCTGCCTCCTTCTCCCCCTCCCAGCACATCTGTGCCGGAAGAAACTTAATTTAAGCCCTGTGTCTCTGGCACAAACAAACGGGAGCTCCAAGCCCTCGGAAAGAGCAGAGCTCCCTTAATTCCTCCATAATTCCTGCTCTTCCTTGTGGTTTCAGGTCTCGGTGCGCTGGACGAGGGAGGGCAGCAGTTCTGCCTGGAAATTATTTTTACTTTGTGTTCTCCGAGGTGAACTGCTGTGCGCGTGCAGCTCAGTGCTGCCACTTGGGGTTGGTGTAGTGGCTCGGGGGTCACAGGGACCCCTCCAGCCTGGTTTGAAGTGGGTTTATCTCCATCTGTGGGCCGTGCGGCGGTGCTTTGGTGACTCATGAAGGGCTCAGCCCTGCAAAAGCTCACGTTCAAGCACATGTTTCACTTTCAGCACGACTCACAGAAGGGAACAACTCGCTCTAAGAAAGCCAGGCTTGCTCTCGGGCACCACAGAGAGCCAGAGAGCTCAACACCTTTCAGGAGCAAGGCCTGAATTAGTTTCTCTCCTTGCCTGTGTCAGTCACACTCCTGAAAATGCTCTGAAGGATCAAGTTCTGCTACCGTTGGATTCACAGATAGTCTGCTTTTAATCAATCAGTGGATAACTCTGAGCTGATAAGATCCCCCTTCCTCTAACTCGATTTCCAACGTGCAAAGTAGAGATAATGACGCTCGCCTTGTTTACAGAAGACTTCAGGATTTACTGAGAGTTCTCATCATGAGAGAAAGGCTGTGGATGAGTAAATCCACCTGAACACATTCTCACACCAGTGAATGCAGAGGAGGGGCTGGGAAGGGATTCTGGGGGGGTTGTACAGGAACCAGCTCTGAGCTGAGGGCAAACCCTGCATGAGGAGTCCGGACAGACACAGAACAAAGTTTCACAAAAGTTTTTAGAGCAAGAGCTACAGCCTGAGGGAAACAGGTTCTCATTTCCCTACATGCATTCCTTAAGGCTATTCCAAGGTGCCTAGGCCTCAAAATTTAGGCTTGGTGTAAAGGGGTCACCCGAGGATGGTTTGGATTGGGAGGGACCTTAAGGATCATCCTGTTCCGACCCTCCCAGCAACTTCCCCTAGAATTAGGGAGATAAACTGTTGGCATTTCCCACCAAAATTCATCTTTGCACCTTTCCAGTGACACCCACATCCTATTGTTTAACTTCTAGGCTTTGTTTAATCCTGAAGTTTCTGATATATTCCCTTATGACTGTTTATTTCAGTGACTTCACTTATTAGCATATGGATAATCCTGAATTTCCAACCCCGCAGGATAAAATTGACTCTTAAACCTCTAAGTCCAGCTTCTGAATTTTCCACATCTTCGTGTTTTCTTCTCAGCAGAGATTTTGTCTGCCATGTAAAACAAAGTGATTATTCCATCCAAATCTTTGGAAAATTCTGTTCTTTGGCACAGTGTTGTGTTGTCTGATACCTATTTTTTTTAAGTTTTAAATTTCTGGAAGGCTCATAGGAAGCCTCCTCCTTATGAGGAGACTTAAATTTCCATCAATCATGAGAAAAACTGTTCCCTCTGGCAGATTAGAGGTAAGCTTGGAAGACAACACAAACCAGAAATAAAATTCCAGATTGCTTCATTTTAAATTTCAGCCCTGCTTCTTTGGTTATTTCCAGAAAACACCTTGTTTTTCAACTTTCCTTGGCCTTTTCAAGTTTAGTGCATTGGCTGCAGTAGCCAAGCTTTTGGGATATGCAGCAGGTGAGAGAAAGTAGAGCATCTGTCAATCAATAAAGACTCAGGTGTTGGTATCCAGCACATGAAACTTTGTGTTTCACCTCTGAAAAGGCAAAACCCTCTGAAAATGCTGCAGCCTTGGCTCTTCCTCTCAGCCGGTTTGGTTTGGCCAAGGGAAAATGTGGGATTCTTGCAGAAAGTTGTTTTGCAGGCAGCTTGGGAGATATATTTAGAAAAGTTTTGTGTAAATTCTCTTTCATGGTCTGGACCAGCACCAAGGTGAGGGTTGTGGTGACGCTCCTGGAGGATGGGGCCGTCCAGAGGGACCTGGGTGAGCTCGGGAAGTGGCCCATGGGAATTTAATGAGGTTTAACAAGGTCAAGTGCTGCACTTGAGTTGGGACAACCCCGGGATCAATCCAGGCTGGGGATGAGCAGCTGGAGCAGCCCTGGGAGAAGGATTTGGGGGTGCTGGTGAGTGAGGGCTGGACCTGCCCCATCCCAGAACCCCCCGTGCCTGGGGCTGATCCCAGCGTGGGCAGCAGGAAAGGGATTGGGATTGTGCCCCTCTGCCCCCTCAGGTGAGAGCCCACCTGCAGAGCTGCTCCAGCCCTGGGCCCAGCACAGGGAGGACGTGGAGCTGCTGGAGAGAGGCCAGAGGAGGCTCCAGGATGAGCAGAGGGATGGAGCAGCTCTGCTGGGAGGAAAGGCTGGGAGAGCTGGGATTGTTCAGCCTGGAGAGGAGAAGCTTTGGGGTGACCTCAGTGTGGCCTTGCAGGGCCTGAAGGAGCCACAGGAAACCTGGAGAGAGACAATTTCCAAGGGGTGGAGGGACAGGACACAGAGAATGGCTTCCCAGTGCCCGAGGGCAGGGATAGATGGGATATTGGGAAGGAATGGTTCCCTGGGAGGGTGGTGAGGCCCTGGCACAGGGTGCCCAGAGCGGCTGTGGCTGCCCCTGGATCCCTGGAAGGGTCGAAGGCCAGGTTGGACGGGGCTTGGAGCCACCTGGGATAGTGGAAGGTGGCAGGGGTGGCACTGGATGATTTTTAAGGTCCCTTCCTTCCCAAACCGTTCTGTGATTCTGTGAAAGAACATTCTTGTGGTAATTCACCCAAGAATGGGTTGTAACATAGGAAAATTCCAGCTCTCCTTATTTCTCCAGACACTGTGGGACATTTCTCTGTTTCAGAAGAGCTTTGCTCTCCACAGCTCTTGAAGTCCCTGTGAAACATCCAACAGCAGAGAGAGGGCACGTTCCGGCTTCCTTTATGCATCCAATTCCTAAACATTTGCCTTGGAAGAAAACAGCCTTGTTTAGTAGGAATGAAAATATAATTCACTTCTCCTTTGATCCAGCTGAAGCAGTCACATGATGGGAGCACCACTAAGAAATGCTGGGGATCTGCCTTTGTCTGCTCTGGATCTGGCTTTGTCTGCTCCCACTCTGGATCTGCCTTCTGTTCCCACTCTGGATTTGCCTTTGTCTGCTCCCACTCTGGACCTGCCTTTTCTCTCACTCTGGATGTGCCTTTGTCTGCTCCCACTCTGGATGTGTCTTTGTTCCCACTCTGGATCTGCCCTTGTCTGTTCCCACTCGGAGAGCAGGGATTGCTCCCAGTAGCATCCCAGCGCCGGGGCGTGGTGCAGAGGAGGGTTCAGGGAATGAGCAAGCTCTCCTTTCTCTCAGAAGGCCTGGCAGAAGGCCCCGTCTGTTCTTTAATTACATTTCAACAGCTGGTTTTTATATATTTGTGTTTCCTCAGTCAAACGTGGCTTAGGGGGAAGAAAAAAAAAAAAGGGGAAAAAAAGGAAAAAAGAGAGCAAACAATGAGCACGCTCTTAACCAAGAAACACAAAACGCTGCAACACAAGAAGCTGTCGTGGATGAGCCAAAATCTTTCCAAGAAAAATGAGTTCCTTCCTTCCCAGCCCCACGTCAGTGCTGATGCCGTTTGGGGTGAGGTGGGAAGACGAAAAGAGAGCAGGTTGGGACTGGATGGAGAGCAGAGGTTTCGATTCAGATTGACTTGCAAGGAGTCAGACGTTGTTTGCTGTCAGTCACTCATCCTGACTGAGAGGTAACAGCTCTCTGGGATGGTACCCACGGGGTGGCTGGAGCTTTCCAGGTCATTCCAGGGAATCTTCTTGTGGAGACAGCAGCTCCCAGACCTTGTAGAGCCGTTCTCGTTCTCGGGGGGTTGATTTGTGATGTTCCCACCCACTCGTGCCACACCTTCCCCCGGCAGCTGCTTCCAGGTGGGAAAGGGAGCTGGGAACATCAGCTCTGCTCGCTGGGACTGTCCCAGGCACCACAGTGGCCATTTCCCTCCTGGCGGGTGGTGTGAGGACCCCTCCAGAGCATTCCTTCCAACAGTTCCTTGGGAAAGAAAACTTATCCCCTCTGGTTCAGCTGATGTGAGCTCAGGGGAAGTTTTCCCAGCAGTGGCTGATGATGTTTTTGTTTCAGCAAGGGTAAAACCTAAAGAGTTCATGCAACACCCCATAAGCAGAGGCAGGCTTTGAGATTCCTGAAAAGGAAAAAAAAAAAGGGATTTCCCTCCCTGGGCTAAAGAGCAGGAATGTTCTTGAATGCATGAGAGGTTGTTTTGTCCTGGGTTGTCCCTTCCTCCCTGCCCAAAGTTGTAAAAATAATTATGTGGGGATGACACCAAAGCATCTCTTGTCTCATGCAATGGTCAGGAGAATATGGACTTGGAATAGGGATTTCTTGGGCTGGGAATTGCTTCTAAATTATTATAGGCAGCAACAGATCTTCACTTCCATGTCTTCATCAAACATGTTCGTCGTGAACATGTCTAAACTGCTTTGGATTAATTTCTAATTTGGCTCATGTGGCATAAGTTCCATGACTTTATTAAAATCCATGTGGAAAAGACCTTCCTTAGCTCATTACAAAAACGTTGCCTGGCAGTTTTGGGTTTTTTTGTGAGAAAGAGTGAATAATTGTCACCTTCACTTTCCTCCCCGCACTTATGATTTTATAGACACCTCTTCCATACTTTTTCTACCGACCCAAACACATGCTGGGGCTTTTCTGGTCACCAGGAGGAGGAGAAAATGGAATGCGGGAACATCTGGAACACGAGTGGCCAGATGCAGGACGGTTAAAGCGGGGTGGTTGTCCCTCAGTGTTTGTGTGCACATCTGTGTAAAGGGAAGTTATAAAAGCAAGCAGGGCCTGTTGCCTTTGCTGGTGAATGACAACAGAGAAAAGAAACAATATATTTAAGCTGCGGTGAGAATAGGCAGGCAAAGCAGGAGGGTAAAAAGTGCTGGCCACTGTTTCCAAAAAGGTTCATTGTGGAACAAGTTTAGGGCCCAGGCAGCCAAGTCTGGGCTGGATGTTTCCTCCTGAGGAATGTGGTGGATAATAATAAAGTCCATTAGAAGTGGCTTCAGCCCAAAGGGGATAATAAATGCAAGATTGCAGTTGTCTCCTGAAAACAAGGCTGGGACAGCGCTCAGAAACACGGGTGTTAATGAAATGCATCAAAAAACGAAAATACTTCAGGAACAGAAGTGCCAAAGTGCCACAATCAGCTGGAAAAATGAGCATTAAAACCAAGAGCATCTCATGTGGGAGGTGAGCGAGGAACCCCATCTTTGGAAGAGCCCGAAATCTTTGAGAAATGTTTGCCTCTGGTTTTGTTTAGAGGGATGTGCTGGAGCCCCGTTAAGTCGCAGCCCTTTGCTTTTGTTTGCACAAGTGAAAGCAGCACATGTTGTTTGATGAACTGCCAGACCTCGTGGCAGAGAGAGGAGCTCTCCACCCCCGGGCAGGGTGGAGGGGCTTCCAGGGCTTCCCAGTGTTTTCCAGAGTGCTGCTGCAAAAAGATGAAGGGAAGGACAACCCCCTTTCAAAGCATCTTGAGCCTCACTCCGTGCACAAATCCCACCA
Source organism: Atrichornis clamosus (assembly GCA_013400975.1). Classification (NCBI taxonomy): domain Eukaryota; kingdom Metazoa; phylum Chordata; class Aves; order Passeriformes; family Menuridae; genus Atrichornis; species Atrichornis clamosus. The sequence goes on along the minus strand of WBMZ01008081.1, from coordinate 37,897 downwards.
CGATTCCCACAACCTGGAATGCTGCAACCTAAAGAAGGGGTCCCGCTGAGGTGAGGGTGCAGTGTTTAGAAGGTATCTCAGAGCTGTGGCTGCTGTAGCTCGTCTTGGGGGTTTTAGATTAATTTCCCTAACGGATGGCTCATCCCTGCGAAAATATCCAAATATCCCGAGCAGATCTGGATCTGGACATCACAAGCTGCTCGTTCAAAATAACTCTAATGGATCGCTTCTGCTAACGTAGCATGACACCAACCTTTGGACTGTCTTTCAGCTCTCATTCCTTTTTAGCTTATTTGTGGAAACTTATAATTAGATTTTCCTCTTCCTCCTGCTCCCCCCACCCCTGCTGATAGAGTGCCATAAATCCTGGCCATCACCCACCAGTGCAACCAGTTATGAATTTGGCTATTTTTTCCACATTGCACCATATGTAGACAAACTAAGTGAGAGGCACAGTTTCTTATTCCTGGCATGCAGGAGAGTCACTGAGAGATATCATATGGTCTCCTGGCAAAAGTACAAAGTGGCTCTTGTTGTTTGATCTACTGTCTTAAACTTAAATGCAAAATCTGATAATTGGGTCAGGCAGGAGAAGAACCTTACTAATAAAGCTCTTTTCATTTCCTTTTCCTATATTTCCTCTTTTCATCTTTTCTTTCTCCCTTTCTTGGTTGGTCCGAGGAGCTGGAATCAGCTGTTAGCAGCAGGGTTAGTGGTGGAGCTGGGCTGAGGGGATTTCATCTTCTCCCCAGAATCCCTCCTGTCTGTCCTCCTGAAGTGCTCCCAGCTTCCCTGCCAGCGAATTCCCTCGCTCTCCTGGGTTTGTCATGAATATTTGTCTCAGAAATACCTCAGCTTTTACAAAACCTGGAACGCTGAATGCGTGGTAAACATTCCCCGCCATCATCGCCTCCTTCCGAACAAAAATCATCCAGGAATCTCTTTTCCATCTAGGAATGCCTTTCACGCTATTTTTAACAGCACCATGGGTTTGTACTCCCGAGGATGCACAAGCAACACGGACACTGGAGTTTCCTTGCAACCCAAATGTCTCCATAACACAAAAAGCTGAGACCTGAGCACTCACTGGTCCGAGAGGGTTTTTTTAAAGCAGCATTGGAGCACTTTTGTTTTCTTCTAGGAATAGCACAGCAGGAACATTCATTCCAGGCTCAGTTTCATGAATGGAATTACACACTTGATTGTCGACTGTGTCATTCAAGTGGCTGTACTTTTCCTCCATGATCTTGCCTAAATTTCCTCTAAAAGTATGACTTTTGAAAAAATCAGATGATGCATTTTAGAACAGCCCAGCAGGGCTCCCAGACCTGTGAAAATTATCAGCTTTCCTACAAAAATCCCCTCCTGTCTTTCCTCCACATCTCCCCTCTGGAAGGCTCGGGAGTTCTCTTCAAGGCAGAAAATACTTCTAATATTTGGTGAAGAACCAAAGTTGGCATTTTTCTCCTCAATTATTGCCCACAAACACACAAGCACCTCAGCTATAACCAGGAAATCCCTGCTTTTCCTATTTTCCTGGGGTTTTTGAGTGAGTTAGGTACAGAACAGGAGATATTTTGGAGGTGTACCTGTGCCTGCTCTCAAAATTACGTTTTGCCTGGCGTATTTATGGAAGCAGTTGCCCAGCTGGAATCCTTACAAATTAAATTGGCTGGTTGATTAGGAATTCCTAAATAATTCCTCGCTCAGGACCAAAAGTTAGCTAATAAAAAAAATACAAAAAACAAAAACAAAAACAAAAACCAAAACCCCCAAACCATCCCAGAAATCAAAGCAAAACTCTGTAGAAAACACATCCTGAATTAAATGTATTGGAAGAGGATACTTTTAGCAAAGATCAGCCACGTTACGTTTTCCCAGTGCATTCCAAGTTCAGCTTTGAATCCTTAAATATTTCATATTGGGCTGGAGAAGGGACACTCCAACAGCTGGGTAATTTCACAGGAGAAAACATCGGGGTCGGAGAGGGTGGAATACATGAGCAGAAAAATAAAATGAAAGAGCTGTAAGACACCCTCAAAATATGCACAGAAAGTGGAGCTCAGGAGGAATCTTGGGGTTTGCAGTTGTTAAATAAGAGAGCAGAATGATAATTCAAAGGGCTCAGGGTCGTTTTTCCTTGTTAGCAACATATTTTTCTTGTGCTTTTCTCGTTTGGAGAAGATTAAACAAACCGGCACCACGAGGTGATCACAACACGAGCAAGGACTGTCGGCTCAGCTTCTGGGCTATTTTTACTTTTGGCAGGGCAGGAGAGGGCTCAGCTCCTGGGCCTTTTGTGCGGTGACTTCGACCTTTTGCAGATTTAAATAGTTGAGCTTGGGGCCAGCTTGCAGTGCCAGTTTTCCTCCTGCGGCAGCTGTGCTGGTCCACGGTCAAACCTCTGCACAGGGATGGGGTTGTCCTGTGTCCTGTGCATTCCCTGTCTTTATTGGACCCTGTTTTACACCCTGAGCTGTTTCCATTTCTGCTCTTACTGTCATTAATTACTTCACATCCCATCTTCCAGTCAAGATGGAATGTTCATGTAGTGGCAGGACAACGGGAATGGCCTAAGTGGAAGGAGGGCAGGGTTGGATGGGATATTGGGAAGGAATACTTCCCTGTGAGGGTGGTGAGGGACTAGAATGGAATTCCCAGAGCAGCTGTGGCTGCCCCTGGATCCCTGGAAGTGTCCAAGGCCAGGCTGGACAGGGCCTGGAGCAGCCTGGGATAGTGGGAGGTGTCCCTGCCATGGCAGGGCTGGCACTGGATGGGCTTTAAGGGCCCTCCAACCCAAACCATTCCATGATTCTGTGATTCTAAAGCAAAGCAGAGTCCAGGTGACAAGCCAAGGGTGTCTGTCACACCTTGCAGTGTGTCCCTTGGGTGATTTTACAGACTGATCATTTCCAAACTCCCCACAGGTGAGGAATGAATGAATTCCCGAGGGCAGCAAAGATGTCGGTGCCGCTTTGCACATTCCCACATCTTTATCTTTGGCAATTATCTTTGTCTTTTGTCATTCAGGGTTATTGCCCCACCATTAACCTCTCCTTAGTCTGGAGAGAGCTGCTTCAGCTTCAAATGTTATTGGCAAAAGGAGCAGTGTTTGCCAAAGCAAACAGATCCCTACTTATTTATAGGCCAGGAAAATCATTGGTAAGCTCTGGCCAGGCAATCCTGGTGATCCTCAAGCCCCAAAACCAACACTGCAGACCAGAACAACACTTTTTGGGGCTGTTGTCCCTCAGGGTGACAGTCCAGGAGGGAAATTCCATTGTGGCTCCCTCCACCCATCCAGGTGGGCTGCAACTGCTGCACCACGGCACATAGGGAGAGAAAGAAAGAGAGACAATAAAAATTTTTAGCTGTCCAGAATCTCCCAGGAATTCCATGACTTCAGTTATAACCATTTGGTGTTGTTGCATTTGTTTTCGTGACATTTTTTTTATTATTATTTTCCCAGATTCACTGGTTTAGTGTTTAATTCTACCCAGAATTTCCTTTCCTTGCTTTCCTCTTGCAGACTGAGCTTTGCCCAGACTTTTCACTGGCCTGTGAATTTACCAGTTGAGTGAAAAACAAAGTTTTACTTGCGAGGGCAGAAGCAGCAACAGTGTTGTTTTACTCCAAAAATAAATGTGACCAAAACTACTCCTGACAGGTAACAAATATGAAACCCGCTTGACTTCAAGGCTATTAAACAAGAGCAGCAAAATGTTCCCAGCAGTTGCTTAATGCAATTACTTGATTAGAGAAAGGCATTTCATTTCCTAACCACTACAAGAATAAGCAATATAGCTGTCAATAATTTTGCAGGGAGGGCTGAGGGCTGGTGGTCAGCTCTGACCACAGCTTTGCATGGTCATTAACACTTCTCCATCAGTGCACCCTGCAAAGCCTTCAGATTCTTCAGGGATTTCAGCCGTATGCGAATGACCTTTTCCTTCATCAGCTTTCAGGATGTTTTTAATTCCTAAATATGCAGCACATCATAATGTTTTCCATCAATCCTCCATTTAAGTCATATCATGTTATTTTGAGGCAGCCAACGAGCTTGGCAGCCCTTGGAGTTAAAGAGTTGATGTGTCAGTGGGGAAGTTCCCCCTCAGAAAGGGCCAGCAAAGGGCTCCAGACCCTACAACTGCTTGTACAAAAGAGAAAATCTATCAAGAAAAAGAGGGATTTGTCTTTTTATGATTAGTTTTGTAGCGAGGGACTAAGGCAGAGGTGATATTGTTCAGCTGACACCGTGCTCAGCTCGTGGGGAAACAGGGATCCATTTCCAGCTACTTAAATGATCCTGAGGGCAAAACTGGCTCCAGCCCAAAAATGCAGCTTTTTATCCCCCATAATGTTTGCTAGTGGGCAAAGGGGGATCTTCACTGGAATTTTGTTGTGATCAGGATGGAACCTCTGAAGGGCATCTCCCAATCATTCCCCACCACGCTGTGGTGAAAGGTCTGGAAAACATGAGGAGTGACTGAGGGAGCTGGGGATGTTTGGTCTGGAGCAGAGGAGGCTCAGGGGGGCCCTCATTGCTCCCCACAGCTCCTGACAGGAGGGGCAGTGAGGGGGGGTCGGGCTCTGCTGCCGTGTCCCGAGGGAAAGGAGGAGAGGGAACGGCCTCAAATTGCACCAGGGGAGCCTCCGGTTGGAGATTGGGAAAAATATTCCCTGCAGGAGTGGTGAGGCCTTGGAATGAGCTGCCCAGGGAGGTGGTGCAGTCCCTGTCTCTGGAAGTGTCCAGGAGGAGTCTGGATGTGGCCCCTGGGGACATGGTTTGGGGTGGGGCTGGTGGGGCTGGGGTGGCGCTGGGTGATCCTGAAGGTCCCTTCCCACCTTGATAATTCTGGGATTCTGTGAAAATGGGATGTAATCAGCCCCGTCCAGCCTGGCCTTGGACACTTCCAGGGATCCAGGGGCAGCCACAGCTTCCCTGGGCACCCTGTGCCAGGGCCTCCCCACCCTCCCAGCCAAGAATTTATCCCTAATATCCCCTCTAACCCTCCCTCCTACAGCCTAAGGCCATTCCCCTTTTTCCTTTCTCTACAGAGAGGCAGGAACATTTTTATTTCCATAGAAGCTGAAAACGTTTCCCTCGTTCTCACTTAAACCATGTTTATAAATCCATCCTGTCTGTGTTACTAAAGGAGACATCTTGAGCATGTGTTGAAAATTAAAAGTGTGAACTCACCACGTCCTGTTGTACAGAAACATTCCCTGCCACACTCATTCCTCAGCTTTCTGTTGAGGCCTATAAACTCATTTATGGAATAAATAGTAATGTTTCCTTCGAGGGGGCTGGGCCGTGGGCTGAGAGACACATCCTCAGTGAGAGGATGGGACACAATTAAAAACATGAGTTTTTCTCCTCTTCAAGCTGTGGGTCACACAGTGAAGGAGGAAATAGCCAAATCTGCTGTAAACTCTCCACCTTGTTGTGCCCTATCACGACTGAAGTCGTTCATCCAAAGCAGCTGGATGACTTGTGAATTTTGGGGTTAATTTCCATATGGGAAAAAGAAAAAAACCCCACTAGAATATCAAAAAAAAAAGAAGCAAGAAAACACTGCAGAAAAACTTAAAACATTTAAAAAAATAATTAAAGTTAGTGCAAAATATTTTTCCTCAACCTGAATATAAAAGTTTCCGTTTGGGCTTGATTTAACACTGTTTTATAATTTTTGATTTCTGTTTCTTGTTGTAGATTAGTCTTTAAAAAAATTTACAAAGCACAAACAAACAAAAAAACCCCACAAAACAAAAAATGCCAAAAGAAAGAGCCAAAATGTTAATTTAAAAAAATGTCCTAGTGAAATTTAATTTTTAAAATGTCGTTTAGAAAATATTAAAGTGCTTCAAAACCATTTTTCTGAATGGAATATATATGTCAATTTTGTTAAAATCCATGAATTTGGTTAATCCCACTGAAATATCAACTTTCAGTGGGAAAATAAGTGTTCTGCTTCACCCAGAACTTAGAGAATCAGGGAATGGTTTGGATTGGAAGGGACTTCAAGGTATCCAGTCCCACCCTTTGGCACGGACAGGGAACCTTCCGCTCTCCCAGCTTGCTCCAAGCTGCTCTTGGACACTTCCGCTTGCTCCTCTAAATTAAATTTGGTAAATTGGGATGTGTTTTCCGTGTTAGGAATACTCAGTGCCCCACGTGAGGCTTTTCATCCTCCCGCTGCCTCTTATCAGTGACTGAATTATCACCAACGGGGTCCAGCTCCAGCGTGACACGAGGAGATCAGGGGCAGCTCCGTTGTGCTCACCATGCTGACAGAGCAAGTGCCGGTGAGAGCAGTCCTTGGAGGTGGAAAGGGAAAATCCCAGTGCTGGAAGAGCAGGAAAATCCCTGCTGTTGTCATGGCTCAGCCTCCAGCGTGGCCCGGCGCGTGCAGCCCTCACCTTGCCACACACGGGAGCCGCGTTCTAATTTTGCTTCAAAAGGAATTTGAGCCTCTGTATTTCCATAGCTGGGGAAGAACAGAATCCAGAAGTGCTTTCCTTGATGTGTTGTTCATTCTCTTGGTGTATGGAGGGCAAAATTCTCTCTCCTTTCTGATCCTGTGTGTAGATCAAAAGGGGGGAAAAAAAATCCTTCATTTGCTGTTTGCATTTTCTGGATCCAGCCTTTTACACCCATGTACACACCAGTAATGCCTGAAACCTGGAGCTGAGAAAATGAGTATGTGTGCAGTGGCTCTGCAAACAAATTGCCAGATAATTCTCTGTACAATCAGATTTTGTAGATGCAGTTCTGGCTATAAAATGCTCCTGTGCTGGGCAGGGTGACCTGGGGAGACTGGAGGGGTTTAGACGGGATATTGGGAAAAAATTCCTACCTGTGAGAGTGGTGAGGCCGTGGAATGGAATTCCCAGAGAAGCTGTGGCTGCCCCATCCCTGAAAGTGTCCAAGGCCAGGTTGGACAGGGCTTGGAGCACCCTGGAATAATGGGAGGTTCCCTGCCCTAATATCTCATCTAACCCTGCCTCTTTCAGCTTAAGGCCATTCCCCATTTTCCTGTCACTCCAGGCCCTTGTGAAATGTCTCTCTCCAGCCTTCTTGTAATTCCCCATTAGGTACTGGAAGGGTGTGTCTGCCTATAAATATATATAAATACATACATATATATAAATATATATTTATGTAATGCATTCTTATGCGAGTCTGTGCACACAAAACCACCCGTGTGCAACGTAACCCATTTTTCACCTGAAATCACAAAACCCAACTGCCACAAAGTAAGAGGAAATGATACCCCAGCAGCCTGAATTCCACTGTTCTCTCTGTTATATAGAATATATAAAAACCATTGCCATTGAAAATACAAAATGTGTCATGGCAATAAATGTGAGGAGAATCCTCACTTCCCAAATCCCAAAGCCTGGATATTGCACGTTGCCACAGCACAGTGGCGGTGCCTTGGAAGCACTGGAATATAAAGCTGGTTGTAAGGCAGAAAATTATTCCTTTGGGGAACAAAAATAAGTTTCTTGGGATATCCCTAAACACAGGGGATGTGTTTTTTATCCAGATCCCTGCCTTGTGTCCCCCAAAAAACAGTGGGCAAGGGAGGCTGGCACTATATGTATGTGTGTATGTGTGTATATATATATGTATTTATAGGTATAAATAGATATAAATACATATAGAGAGAGAGAGAGGAAGAGATAGAGAGATAGATAGAAAGGGGAATAGTCATTTTAGAAGGAGGAAGGAGAAAAATACCAATCCCTTGGGAACAGCATTTTTACGTGGAGCAAGTGAGGAGAGAAAAATTAGAGGGGGAGAAGGGAGAGAAACCAAACTGGGAAGCTCAGATGGGACAATGGAGATGGATGTCAGAGCAAGGGCTTTGATGTTGGTGGAGGAGATTAAATGGCCACATAAAGGGTTGGGCTCGGGTGGTCTGTGCTGTTTCCTCTCACGCGGCAAAGGCTTTTCAAACATTAGAAACTCGCTGTCTTCTAAATCAGAACTTAAAAAAAAAAAAAAAAAAGGGAAAAGAAAAAAAAATAATCAAAGAGGGAGGGCTCCTGGGCTGGTTTATGTGTGCCACAGTCCTGTGGCTTCCCAGGGACAGCAGAGTGGCACCTTTGGAGATGGAGTGGGAACGGAGCCGTGGTGTCAGGCAGGGAGAATCCCCCTGTTCTGTCCCTGCACTGTGACACGTCCCGAGAGAAAAGGCCACCAGCAGTGAGTTGTTCTTCCCAAATCCCCTGTGCTGTCTCCCAGGCTGTCAGCAGCCCACACTCCTGAAAGGAGAGAGCAACCAGAGAAGGGAGGGGAGCTGGGGAAGGGTCTGAGATTCCAGGAGCAGCTGAGGGAGCTGGGAAAGGGGCTCAGCCTGGAGCAAAGGAGGCTCTGGGGGAACCTCTTCCCTCTGCACAAGTCCCTGACAGGAGGGGGCAGCCAGGGGGGGTCGGGCTCTGCTCCCAGGGAACAGGGACAGGAGGAGAGGGAACGGCCTCAAGCTGTGCCAGGGGAGGGGCAGGTTGGACAGCAGGAGGAATTCCTACCTGGAAAGGGTGGCCAGGCCTTGGCAGGGACTGCCCAGGGAGGTTTGGAGCCGCCATCCCTGGAGGTGCCCAAGGAAGGCCTGGACGTGGCACTCAGAGCTCTGGGCTGGGGACAAGGTGGGGATGGGGCACGGCTGGGACTCCATGGGCTGGGAGGGCTTTTCCAGCCTCAGGGATCCTGGGATTCTGTAATTCAGGAGTAGCATCATCCATGTGCATCCTCACCCGGGCTCCCCTTCACAGGACAGCACCTTCCAGCACAGCACTCCAGAGCTTTCCAGATTTTAAGCATGGTTTTAATCCTTGTCACATCTGCAAAACCTTTATTAGACTATTATTATTATTATTATTATTGTTATTATTCCTGGGTGCAGATAGTTAGGAAAGTCAACTTTGCACACTGAGGCAATCAAAAGTCCTAAACCGTTCAAGTTTTAACCAAATATACTGAAATACTGGGAGTGTTTAGTGCTTTTGGTGAGCAATAGATTAAAACCAAATAAGGCCTAAACACACCCAGGGATGCAAACAGGAAAATTTGGATTGATAAGGGATAATCAAGCCTGAAAATAAGAAAGAATGTCCCACGAGTGACAAAAAACAAACTCTCCTAAGCAGGTTCTGGAGGTTTCTGGCAATGAAGTTGAAGTTGAGACTTGCAGTAATTTGGCTGATTTGTGCTTTTTCTGCTGCAGTCAGCATTTTTATTGGATTATAGGAGCACTCACAATTTTTAAAGGCCCGGGTAGGGTTTTTTTTTACCTTGAATAATTACAGAATAGTGTTTATTTTTATTCCCTCGAACATTTTTTGCTCCGGTTATTTATTCTGTTCTTTCATCTGCAAACGTTTTCTCCAATCTGTAATCTCCTGTGAAGATCAGTAATGTTAACATTGACAGAGAGAGGCAAAAAGAGGAAGTGTTTCCTTTCAGAAAGACAAAAATCTGGTTGATTTTGGATGCCAGAAATAAAAAAAATCCTGCAATTTAACCCTGCAGCATTTTCTGTGTGATAACAGCACTAATTACTGAACTTTCACACCCTACATAGCCCTAAGCCTCTATTTTCAGTCTCTACTTGCTCTGATTAGACCTTAAATCTTCAACACTGAGGAGCTTCTCTTCACTAAATTAGAAAGTGAATGAGTTGAAGGTGAAATTGCTTCACTTATGGTAAAAGCAGTGACTGGAGTGTGGTTATTGTGGTAATTAATTCACATTTTGTCACCTTGAAAAGGAACCTTTACAAACCTTCCCAACAATAATCAAGGAGCCAAGGCTTGGTCACACTTGCAAAGGAAATATTTGAATCTCTTTGATGTAGGAACCCTAAAGCTTTTTTCTCTCTCTCTTTCTGGTATCTCTAGGATGGATAAGATAATTGTGTAGCGTGGTTCAAAATACCAACCATAAATCAAAGGATTTAGCAGAGTTTTGTAGGACACAGAGCCAGTCTTAGCTTACTAAGCTTAAGTTACAACATATGCTTTTCATTAAAGAATACAATCCCTGATCTTCAGGAAAAAAAAAAGAAAAAAAAAAACCACCAAAAATCATCGTGTATAACAAAAACATCAAACAATAAAATCATCATTAGCTCTCTAGACCATTACTAAACATTCATCTCACTGTTATTTGGGTTTCATAAAGTGACCTTCAAAAAGAGTTGGAGGGAATAAAGCAGTGAGGCATTTGCAGCCTGACATTTAAGAGAACTCTCCAGTTTTACTGTAATCAACAGAACATCACACGTGCAGGACCAGTGATTTTAAAGGTAACTCTGGGAGAGAAAAAGCTCTGGTGCTCAGACTTTAAAAACATTTAGGAAGATATCCAGACTCTAATGGGAAATGCATCTTAAGACAGGGAAGTCACTGAATAAAAGCATATTGTCCAAATATTTATTATAAAATTCTATTGTGAAGAGGATGCAGATAGAGGCACGTCTGTAAATAAAAAGAATTCCTTTACAAGCCATCTGTAAGAAGCAGGCTCGGAGGATTTTCCCAAATGAAACGTGTAAAATAACATTTTAAAAGGAGCTCATTCACCCTGGTGATGCTGCAGGGTGGGGAAGGAGGAATGGTTTATCCAGCAGGAAAGGGGCAGAGGAGAGTGTGGCAGTGAGGCTGAACCTGTGGGTCAGCTCCTGTGTCCCCCCGGAGGGGGTAAAACGGAAAGTTTTAAGAAATTAAATGAAGCCATTAATTGCCTGCTGCAGTGGTGGCTCTTCCCTCTTGTAGCCATCCCCTTGCTTTGGCTCCCAGAAGGACCAGGAGGGCCAGGTGGGACTGGGGAGGATGCTGGGGGGGGGGGGGGCCCTGTGCCAGCCCAAGGGTGACAGCGAAGCCCACACACCCAGATTTGGGGGTGACAGGACTCAGTGCCCCAAAAAGCCCCAGGAAGATGCATCAGCACCTCCGAACTCGGTGCAAACGACTTCCACTGGGCTGCTCTCACTTTTATTTCTTACTTTCTTTGGTGTTTCTGATTATTTTTAGTTACTAATGGCTATATACAATAAAATGCAGATATTTGTGGTGTTTAAGACATCCCTAACTCAGAACACATTGAACAAGGACATTCAAGGACAGGCGAATCCTTTGCACATGGCAGGCCACGTGTTCCTTTTCTTTTCCTTTCATCTGGAGGATTTGGAGCCTGCAGATGAGATTTCAGCCATTCCCAGGAGCCAGGCAAAGGTGGACCCAAGGAAGAGTCCTCTGGGTTGGGTGTGGGTTTAATCCCAGGATCCCAGAGGCTGGAAAAGCCCTCCCAGCCCACGGAGTCCCAGCCGTGCCCCATCCCCACCTTGTCCCCAGCCCAGAGCTCTGAGTGCCACGTCCAGGCCTTCCTTGGGCACCTCCAGGGATGGCGACTCCAAACCTCCCTGGGCAGCCCCTGCCAAGGCCTGACCACCCTTTCCAGGCAGGAATTCCTCCTGCTGTCCAACCTGAGCCTCCCCTGGCACAGCCTGAGGCTGTTCCCTCTCCTCCTGTCCCTGTTCCCTGGGAGCTGAGCCTGACTCCCATGGTCAGGAATAACCATAAATTTTAGGAATGGGGCATCACACAGTTCTCACAGGGCCCCTGTGACCTGCCAGGCAATTTATCCTCTTCAGGTTAAATTCCAGGTTCTGCCTCCCCAGATTCCACCTCAGATGTGGTTGCACCTATTTTGGTGCTTCCAAATCTTCTGTGATCAGAAATGCTCAGCAAAATTCTTCGGGATGGAAAGAACGGCATAAAGGAAAATTAATTTTGTGTATTCTGCTAAAATAGGGGTCAAAGGATCTTTCTATAATTAATAACGAGGTATTGGAAACTCCACTTATTGTGGCCTGAGTGTTTTCTTTGGGTTGCATGTTTGTAGGACATAAAGCAATAACAAACTTGCATGCCAGGATAAAATTTGCATATGGAAGAAGTAAAGTTGAACAAAATACGTAAGAATTTACAGTAGGGGTTTGGAGCCAATATTATTATAAGATGCAGTTCCAAAGAAGTACAGTTCAGCACTGTCAGCTTTTTTTAATTTATTCATTAATTTGGGAAAGTAGATGGACATGCAGAGATTCATTCCAGGCTGAGGAAATGAGAGCTCAGACTATGAAGGAATCACTTTTTCCTTTTTTTTTCCCCCCCTCCATTCAACAGAAATCTGCTGGATCCAAAGTGGAATATGAGTGCAAAACAGATTATTGGCTCGTGGAATATCCTGAGTTGGAAGGGATCCACAAGGATCATCCAGTCCAGCTCCTGGCCCTGCACAGACACCCCAAAAATCCCACCCTGTGCCTGAGAGCATTGTCCAAATTAAATCAATTAAGCAGGATTTTCCTCTGGTGCATCCATATTGGCTGTGGCCAGTGGCTCTGTTGTCTTTCAGGTGTTTTCCAATAACTCCCAGAATAATCTCCATAATTTCACCAGGCACTGACGTGAGGCTGGGCTCAGTCCTTTTTTTCACTCCTACAGCGAAATGAGAATAATTTTCCAAGCAGAAATTTAACCCTAAATGATTTTATAATAAAATCTAATTCATTCGATATTCAGCCTCAGTATGTCCAAACTCGCCTTGATTAATTCCACCTCCTTGCTGACAGGGCTGGGTTTGGCTGCACATTTCCCCCCCCCCCCCTACATCATAATATTAAAAGCTGGTGTTGAGTGAATCTGAAAAGCTGCATTAAACTGGTGAGAAGCAAATTCCTACATTTTGCCTCATTTTTCATCAGGCTTAAGAAAGGCTGAGGATGGTGCCACTCATGAGCTTTCCAAAAACGTCTCCTAGTCTGACAACAGCACTCAGAGAGTTCCAGTTTTGCAGAAGCAAATCCTACTTCCCTTCATAGAAAAGGGTTTCCTTCCAGAAACTCCTCAGCTTTTTGTTTGGTTCCTGCTCCCTAACACTATAGAATAGGATAAAATGTGGAAAATATGGAAAATGCGCCAAGTTTGTCCTCCACAGAGGTGTCAGGGATTTCTGGGATAACTGGCACTGTGCCTGTGGCTCCCTTTTCTGTTTCAGGTGTCCAGGTAAACAAATAGAAAGGTATTAATGTGTGTGATTATTAAAAGATATTAATGTGTGTGATTATTAAAAGATAGATATTAATGTGTGTGATAGCTCCCATGAAAGTACCCTGATCATGTGAATAATCAGTTCCTTAAATTAATCCTTCAATTCTATTCAAGAAAAGTGGTTTTGACTTTCAAGGGACGGGGAGTCCACAAACTCTTTGGGCAACCTGGGCCAGGGCCTCACCACCCTCTGAGGAAAGGATTTCTTCCTAAAATCCCATCTAACCCTGTCAATTTAAAACATCCCCCTTGCCCTGTCACTCTCTGCCCACATGAAAAGTCCCTTTCCCTCCTTTTTACAAGCGGGATGCTGCAAGGTTTTCGTTCTGCCCTTCCAAACTTGAGCCCTGCTTTTGGCTTTCCCACCTTCCCTCGGTGTCCAGTGCAGAGGCAATCCTTAAATCCAGTTTATAATGTCTTCTCCAGCTTGAAATACGGAGAGGGGAGGCAGGAGGAAAGAGGAAATGGCATGTCAAGAAGACAGAATCAATATGAAAGTGGTGTGTTTTGCACACGTGGGAGGAGGATCAGTTTGGCCTGATGGTTTGTGCTTTGACTCTCGGGATATTTTGGTGAGATGTGGGCTTGCTGTGACATCTGTTCAGCTTTGGGGAGCGTGTCCATGGCCCTGTGTGTGGCAGGGAGTGATGTCTTTCTTTGTAGAAAGCTGCGCAGTGGCGTGTGGTGATAGAAAACATGGACACCCACTTGGAAAATTCATGGAGAGTCAGCCCGGGGTGTTTCATCTCTCTTTGTTCTGGTGGGTTTAACTCAGGGGGCAAAAAGTCTTTGTCATGCTCAAGAGTGTCTAAGAGAGTTCTGCAGTGGTGGTGGTTTGTGACCCAATAGTCCAAAACTGTGGAATTTTATTGGAATCACAGAATTATTTAGGTTGGAAAAGCCCTCCCAGCCCACGGAGTCCCAGCCGTGCCCCATCCCCACCCTGTCCCCAGCCCAGAGCTCTGAGTGCCACGTCCAGGCCTTCCTTGGGCACCTCCAGGGATGGCGACTCCAAACCTGCCTGGGCAGCCCCTGCCAAGGCCTGACCACCCTTTCCAGGCAGGAATTCCTCCTGCTGTCCAACCTGCCCCTCCCCTGGCACAGCCTGAGGCCGTTCCCTCTCCTCCTGCTGACAGAAGTTCAAAAAACTCCTTTATGGTGAATCCCCCCAACACATTCATCCAAGCTCTGCACAAATATTCCTACAGGAATCAAAGGGTGGTGCTCCAGTGAATATTCCTTCATTTCCCAGTCTGCTGCTCACCCTAAAAGCCACAATCTGCAGGACCGGCAGAGGCACTGCCCTCTTACAGCTCCCTGTTGGAGTCACCCCTGGAAACCAGGCCACCGATTTTCCCTTCTCCTGATGAGAAAGGAGACAATCACCCAAGGGGGTTGACTTTGTTGTTTTTTTCTACTTTTTCCATCTAAACAGCCCCAATATCAGTTTATAAAGTAGGGGGTGAGGGGCTAACAAGCCTATTTAAGCAGAATTTACAGAAAGTTATGCACATCTCTGCTGCAAAACGAGAGCCTGATACTTCCAGAGTAATCAGGTGCCTGCAGCCCAGCTTTTCCACCACTGCTGGCAATAATTAACCATTCAGACTGCACTAAAAGCTGCCTGAAGGCGGAGAGACATCACTGGTTTGGGGAGTTGCTTTAAAAAAAAATCAGTCAATAGTATTTTGCCGCTGTTTGGCTTGAATTCCTTCCCATTTTCTGTGTACAACCTGGAAATTTGTGGTGCCCTAAAAGCAACGCTCGGTGTTTGTCTGTTTTTCAGGCAGCAAAGCCTTTGACATCAGTGTAAGTTTCTATTTTTGTGTGAAAATCCCAAACATCTGTTCCCCAGGAGATGGTTGTGCTACCAAGCACTACTGTTAGATTTCTCGCCAACAAGTTTCATTGCTTCATGTGGTTTGTGTTTGGTTCTTTAAACAGTTAATTATGCTTTATTCCTTCGCCCATAAAAGCTAAATTTAGCCAAGATCTTCTCTAATCTGCAACATTTTATGGAAATGACAGGGTTGTTAAAAAAAAAAAAAAAAAAGAGCATTCTGGGTCGGGATTACAAATGTATAAAATAAGTGAGCACAGTGTTCACCACTCAGTCTTTGATGAGTAGAGGCAAAAGCTGTTGTAAAAGGAGATCAAGTAGGCTACTACAGAGACACGTGTAGTAGTACCCACACGGGGATGGACACACACACGGTGCTGCTCCCAGCATCCCAGCCCGGAGCCAGAGCTCAAACAGGGCGATCCCAGCCCGGCTGATGGGATTTGTAGGGAAGTTTTAGGAGGACAGGGCTGGAAGAGACCTCAAGAGGTCACTCCAGCCATTCCCTGTCCCTCTGAGCAGGCAGAGCAATCCTGAACGCACACGGCACATCTCGGATGCCACAGGATCACCTCAGGGAAAGGGGAGTCTTGCCGTGGATTTGAGTGGACTCAGGATTTCACCGTTTCACCACAGGGACGTGAAATGGAGACAAATGTAAAATATTGCCCAGAACGCTGGTGCTTTCTTATCTGCCCCTCAAATTTTACCAAACCAGGAGATAAAGTCTGTTTGCAGGAAACTGCTGAGAAATAAGTCAGTAGTGAGTGTGATTAAAGCACCACATTTCCAGACATTCATACAATCCTGGAATGTTTTGGGTTGGAAGGGACCCTAAAGATCCCCCAGTTCCATCTCCCCAGCCATGGGCAGGGACACCTTCCACTAGACCAGGTTGCTCAGAGCCTCATTAACATCAGTATTTTAATTCCTGATGGTTTATATGTTTTTATTTGTCCCCTCTGTGTAGGGATATGATTTAACACCCCCATCATCCTTGGGATGATAAAACTCATTGGAATAACTTGTCCAGGGAGGTGGTGCAGTCCCTGTCTCTGGAAGTGTCCAGGAGGAGTCTGGATGTGGCCCTTGGGGACGTGGGTTGGGGTGATGATGGTGATGCTGGTGGCATTGGATGATCCTGAAGGGCTCTTCCCACCTTGATGATTCTGGGATTCTGTGACAACAGGGGAAAGTCATGGCTATGTATCCCCTGAAAATCCAGCATGGATTCATTCTCCTGCTGCCATCCTGTGTGTAACAGTGTGGGGGCTGTACCTGACTCCCTGCTCTGGTAGCCACACATTCCTGGGCTACTCTACCTCCCACTGATCCCAGGGTGCTTCCCAGGAGGAAAAACAAACAATTCCCTGCTAGATTTGCCGTACTGATGCTCCACCACCTCCTGGCAGGGAAGGAGCTTGGAAAATTTGCATGGCATTTGCCTGGGCATGGAGGGAACTCCCCTTGGGCATGGAGGCTTGAACATTCACCTGCCCTTGTGTGCTGGAGAAACCAAAATCACCACGGTGGTCCCAACCACACAAAAATGTGCACAGGGATCTCAGCTGGGTGTTTTCCCATCCGTGCTGGATTTGGGAAATGTGTTCTCAGCAAAGCTACAAGCAGAGGTAGGGAAATTTTTAAAAATTTTAGGATAAATTCTTGAAAAATTAAAGAAATAAATAAAGGAGGGGTATATTTTCTTGAATCAAAAGAGTGAGGGAAACCTCGTCAAAATAGACCATGGAGCAGAGGAGCTTGGAAAAGAGAAGGCTCCAAGGAGACCTCATTGCAGCTTTCCAGTTCCTAAAGGGGCTTATAAAAAAGAAAGGAGAGGGACTTTTCATACAGACAGAGAGTGACAGGAAAGGGGGGGATGGTTTTAAACTGAAAGAAGGCAGGATTGGGTTAATGTTGGGAAGAAATCCTTCCCTGTGAGGGTGGGGAGGCCCTGGCACAGCGTGCCCAGAGAAGCTGTGGCCTATGAAACTCTGTAAGGCCAGTGCTGCCTCTGGGTCACATTTTTTATACCATTATTACTGTTTTGACATGAATGCGTTCTGTGCACTGGTAGCACCTTTTTCTTGTGTTATTTCACTGATTCTTCAGGGATTGAGCAGCTTGAACCACCTGCTTTCAGCTTTATGGCCTTCACTTAAACTTTGCTCTCCGGGCACCCTGTGCCAGGGCCTCTCCCAGCTCACAGCCAAGAATTCCTTCCCACTATCCCCTCTATCCCTGCCCTCTGGCAGTGGGAAGCCATTCCCTGTGTCCTGTCCCTCCACCCCTTGGAAATTGTCTCTCTCCAGGTTTCCTGTGGCTCCTTCAGGCCCTGCAAGGCCACACTGAGGTCACCCCAAAGCTTCTCCTCTCCAGGTGAACACTCCCAGCTTTCCCAGCCTTTCCTCCCAGCAGAGCTGCTCCATCCCTCTGCTCATCCTGGTGCCTCCATGGCCTTGCTCCAACAGCTCCGTGACATTCCTGTGTCCCAGTTTTTGGACTGGGGCTGCACTGCCCATCTCTAGTGCAGTTTACACCCTGAATTGGGAAAATAAAAACAGGGAAAAGTGCAATGAAAATACACCTCAGCATCCTGTGTCATCCCCAGAGCTACAACATTCCTCTGTCCTCTTCCTTTCAATACTTTCCAGGTATTTGCAAACTTCCAAGCCTCAATTTTCCTTAGAATTTTGGGGCACATCCTCCTGATTTTTCTATTCAGCACTATCAAGCTGTAGCCTCCGAAATACCTGTCACTTCCTGGATCTAATTTAGTCTGGGCTATAAAAGAGACCACCCAATTGGAGAAGGAAATCCTGTTATCTCCATGCTAATTGCTAAATGATTTTTTCTTTTCAGTGCTCGGGCTCCCCTGGAAAGGAGCCAGGCGTGTGGTGGGATACAAACCACTAAGGGCTGAACAAAGACCACCAAAAACACTCCCCCACAGGCAACTCACCAGCAGCACACAAAAACACAAAGCAGGCTCCCTTTCCCACCACGTGAAAGGAGGGGTTGGAATTCAGCCACCCAATTTGCCCAGTTTTGCACCAGGTTCCTCTTTTGTCCGGTGCTGAGGGACCTGTCATTGCCTTGGCCTTCAACAGCAGATTTCCCTATAAAATTGGCATGGATAAACCCTTCCAAGGTGCTTTAAATTCTTCTTGGCCATTTTTTCACATCACCTCTTTCATGTCAGCTCTTCTGCCGTGTCCCAAGGGAAAGGAGGAGAGGAAATGACCTTAAGTTGCACCAGGAGAGGCTCAGTTTGGAGATTAGGACCAATTTTTCCCTGATTTTTTCCAATTTTTCAGGCCTTGGAATGAGCTGCCCAGGGAGGTGGTGCAGTCCCTGTCTCTGGAAGTGTCCAGGAGTCTGGATGTGGCCCCTGGGGACGTGGTTTGGGGTGGGGCTGGTGATGCTGGGGTGGCACTGGGTGATCCTGAAGGGCTCTTCCCGCCTTGGTGATTCCATGATTCCATCATTGTGTAATTTTCTGCTTTACACCCTTTGGATGGAAGGAAAGCAGCAATCAGACCTCAGCAGAAGCAAAGTGATGCCATTCCTGATCTCGTTCAGGGCAAATTATGTCAGTGGCTGGTCCCACCTAAAATCAGGGACCATTTTAACAGGATTCTGAAGTCAGTCGAGATGTTTAGGGCACAGCTGGATGAAAAAATTCTTGCTCCTCACACACCTTTGCTTTCACTGAAACAAAATTCATGAAACAAAATTCAATGAAACAAAAAATGTTTTCCCAGAGAAGCTGTGGCTGCCCCTGGATCCCTGGAAGTGTCCAAGGCCAGGTTGGATGGGGCTTGGAGCACCCTGGAACAGTGGGAGGTGTCCCTGCCCATGGCAGGGGTGGCACTGGATGGGCGTTCAGATCCCTTCCAACCCAAACCATTCCAGGATTCCATTTTATCATTCTGTGGTCCTAAGTTTTAAATAGACGTAAATGAATGAAATGTCGTTTTAGCCCAAATCTGCACTACTTCAGTGAGCAAAACCAAAACAATATTTTGGCCATAACATTTTATCCAGGATTTCTTTAATCTATTTTTTACTCATCCACCCTACAAATTGTTGCCTACTTTTCCCACTCTTTCTTCCCTTTAAGAATTACGCTGGGCAGTTCTGGTGAGAGGAAGAATCCCATTTCCTGATGGATTGTATATCTGACACTGCCATCCAAGTGGCTGCTTCCACATCTTCTCAATGGTTGTGTCAGAAAATCAATCCATGACTTCAGCAAAATCTTGACACTTTCTCCCATCTACAGAGGGGACTGTTAATAATTCATGACCTCTCTTCTTCTTCAAAACTCATTTCTTCTGCACCTAAACGCCCCACAAAATGCTCCTTGCTGAATCTGAGGATGCTTTTCTGAAGATAAAATAAGTCATGACGGGGTTGCAGGTATTTTTAATGATGAAATCTCAGTGATTGGTGATAAATAGCTCTGAGGGTGGAGGTTGTTTGACAGTGTGGGACTCTGGACTGTGCCTTTTACACAAGTCAAGCCAGCTAATACTGTAATTGCATAAACAGGATGGTCTGGGTGAAATTAATTTCCTGTAGCAGCTTCTAGATCTTGTGACAAGGCTGAGTGTGGATAAGAAATGTTCTGAGATTCTTGACTTCGAAAGAAAAAAATGGCAGGTTTTTTTGGCAGGGGGGGAATATGGATAAAAATAGCTGGAAAAGGGTTTGTGCACCTTCTTCATATTTCCCTGTTTTTATAGCTGATAAAGCACCTGCAGCTCCCCACAAACACTTTCGCATAAAATCTCCATGAAAAGAACATTTTTAGGGGAGAGTTGCTCTGTTCCTCAACCAGTGTTGCTGTGGTGGTTCATGGAAAGGGAAGGAAGGAGAAAAAAAAAATCTCTTTGAGAACAAGAGCCAAACAGCATTCAACATGTGGAGCATTCTGGAACACATAAAAGTTAGGGATCTGCCCTCCAAAGTTATCCATGATGGGATTACCTATATCAAAGCAGAGATCACAGGCAAGTAAGCTCATATCCTCTATAAAGAATGGAAATATTTCCAGTTGTGTCCCCATCTACCCAGATCAGCATTTTCAAGCCTAAGCAATTAAGCGGGAGATTTCTGAATTTGTGATTGTGGCGTGTAATAAAGGCTCCTGAATTTCATTAAAGCCACAAAAAGCTGATCTCCTGTGATTTACCTGTAACAGAATACGCCTGGTTTGAACTTTTTGACCACAGCCATTTATTGAACCTGCTGTTGCCACCCAGCCCTGGAGTTTATTCAAACTGGTGGCCTACTGTAAAGATAAAAACCCTGCAGAAAACACTGAAAAACGGGTGCTGCATTTTTGTCTCCCTGCTCCAGACCCATCCATACAGATCTCTGTAGTGCTCCTGGGTCTCAAGCAACTTAGGATGGAGAAAGGAGATGCTCCACAGCCTCTCCCAGTTCCTACACCCACAAGAAACCCTTCTGCAGCCTCCTCTCTGCACTTCCACATGTGCTGCTGACAGAAATTGTGTTTTCATACCTCCCGGATGTTCTAAATTTAAATACTATCGCTCTACTGTAAATAACAATGAAATACTTCACCCTGACAGCGTTGGAGGCAGCATATGGATTCGAGTTTGAGACAACACTACATGGAAAATGCCTTTCCTTTTATAGCAGAATATATTTAGAGTCTTTTAAGCTCAGCTCCTGAAGCGAGTGTGATGCGTCGAGGCATCCAGCCCAATCAAGAGCAGAGTCACAACTTCATGTCAGTGCAATACATTGTTAACTGATATGTCAGAAAATCAATTAATTACTTTTAAGTAGCAGTTAAGAGTATCCACACAATACTGCCATGTGAATTATTAAAGAAAGCAAGGTTGAGTTTTCTCCGCAATGGAAACCCTGTCTTGGAAGAAAGTGCAAAACGCTGCTTCTGCCCTGAAGCCTAATCAACATTATTGGGCAGGGGGCAGGAGCCGAAAGAGTGGTGGAGGGTGCAAAAGGGGAGGGTTCTGCCTCCCAAAGCAAAGGCACCACAGCCTGAACAGTAAATCCTCCCTTCTCCACAGCCTCCAGATGGGAATAACGGCAGATGTGGCTCTGAGCATCCCGTGCGCACGAGAAGGGCAGGAAGGAGCTTCCCTACCCTCCTACCGCTCCACCGGGGGATCTGCTCAGACTCTGTGCACCCCTTGTCACTGCCTGTTATAGATTTTTGCCTGGGACTGTCCCCTGGCGTGCTGAAGGGAACACAGCCTCAGCGGGACATCAGTGTCAGGAAGCTTTCTGCTTTCCTCAGGGCTTGGTCTGCTGGAGATGCTCCACGGGCGAGTAAATCAGGGAAGGTGGAGAGGTGACTGCGGCGTGGGGTTTGGTTTGGGCTGCTGATTTTCTCTCTGCTTGTGGCAGGAAAAGTTCACTGAGGAGGGTCTGGAGGGCACCAGCAGGTCCTGAGAGGGAGCACCTGAGGCTCTCCCGTCAGTGTCACTGTCACCACGGCTGGACAGGCTGTGTCCTGTGCCTGCTCTGCGGGGTGGGAGGGGGCCCTGGGGTAAAGCCGGATTTGTTGTGGCGTTCCTTTCACACCTGGGAAAACTCCGTTTGGGTTTGTGACACACAGCCCTCACTCTTCTCCCTCCCACCCTTCTCTTCTCCTTCTTCCTTCTGCCCCGAGCTGTGGGAAGGGTTGGAGTGGGGGCAAAGAGCAGCTCAGCACCCAAATAACTCGACACAGGGTGGGTTTAGGCTGCAGTGTTTGAGGCCTGGCAGGTTGCGACATGGAGATCTGGGAATGGTTTTGCTCCAAAGACTGAGTCAAGGTGTATCTGTGGTTTTCCCTCATCGCTGTGGCCAGTGGGAATTCTGGCTCTGCAGGGTTCAGATGCAGAGCTCCCACGTTTGGTGCTTTCCAAGCATCTCCCTGGCCCTGGAGAAGTCAAATGATCCAAATTCATGATTCATCCTTGTCAGGCCCCTCTCTGATGGTGTTTCTTTGGCTCCTCAGATCTCATCTGTGCTTCTGGCTAAGATGATAAACAATAGGTGATTAATAGACCCTTGCACCTTTGAAACAGCCAAAACAAGAGGAGCAATCCCAACCTGGTTCCTTCCAGCAAAACTCTGAATTTGAAATCTTTATCCCCTTCCATTCTAATTGAGCAGAGAAAAACCATCTACGAAGCTAAATGAAAATTACCAGCCTAAAAATGCCCCAGGCAGAAAGAAGAAGTCAGTTCATCAAACCTTCAGCTTTTCATAAAAATATATGGATTGGTTTTGACTGGAAAACGTTCTTATCTTCTGGGGTGGGATGCTGGGACAAATTAGAGATTATCCCTGCAGCTCTGCCTGGACGTGGGAGGCCCCAGTCCCATCGCAGTTCCAGTCATTCCTGCAGCCAGGAGAAGCTGGGAGAGCTTCACCTGCTCAGTGGCCAGTGCTGGGCAACCTTCACCTCCTGGGTGCGCCTCATCCCGGCCACTCCAGCAAACCCTGGATCCACTGGGAAGGTTTGAAGCCCCACACAGGAGGAAAACTTCCTGAAGGATCACAGGCAGGCGAGACATGAACTCCTCCCGTGAGATCCCTCGGCAAATCCCAACAAACAAGAGGTGCAGGGGCTTCAGGATGGCGACAGGGGTGTTGGTGGCTTGTTGAAATCCGGGTGGGAACAGCTCTGCCAGGTTTCTGGGTGTGGTTTGATTTGCATATTTATTTGTGGGTTTATTTCAGCTTTTTAGCTCTGCTGTGGCACAGCCCCTTCCAGTGCCTAAAGGGAGCTCATAAAAAGGAGGGAGAGCGACTTTTGGTATGGACAGTGAGTGACTGCACAAGGAGGAATGGTTTTAAACTGAGGGAAGGCAGGGATGGATGGGATATTGGGAAAGAATTCCTGGCTGTGAGGGTGGGGAGGCCCTGGCACAGGTTTTCCAGGGAAGCTGTGCCTGCCCCTGGATCCCTGGAAGTGTCCAAGGCCATTCCCCTTGGAGGCTGAGCAAGGCTCCCTCATTTCCTAAAAAGCAACCATGTCACCACTCTTTGACTTTATTTAAAGGAGATGGTGATGGAAGGACTGGTCATGACAACAGAAAAAAAAGGAGAAACTTTGTTTGATCATTTTCAAATGCGTCCTAGGCGGCTCCAAAACAAATGAAATTTTAGCTGCTGTTCCCAGTGTCTCCCAGAGTTCAGCTTCCCTGGAGAACGCGTCCAGCTCCAGCAGAGTGAAAGTGCACAATAAATACCAGCCCTCTCCAAGAAAACCGTGGCACTTGGATTTCCCTGGTAGCCGAGTGCCCTTTCCAGTGAAATCCACCCTCACCCCCCAGCTTGGCAATGCCCTGGGAGACACAGGCCATGAGACTGTGCTTCCAGAGGAACAGCCTGCTTCAAGGAAAGGCTTGCTGAATGCTCTGCAAAGAGGATGTAGGGCCTCAAAGCTGCTTCGAGATGCTGTTGCGTGTCGAAAACAGGACGTGTGCTCCATCCTGTTTCATTTTTACTCGCCTCCTTGGGGGTTTTTTGGGGCTACATTATGGGTTTTTTTAAAAAATATGTCACTCGTTTAGCTCAGTTCAGAGCACCCTAAAAATACTTGTGCTCGTCAAGTGAAACTCTCTGTGCTTGGTTGGGTAATCTCCCTGCGCAGGCTTAAAAATGCGATGGGCAGAGGCTGGATGTGAAGAGGGGAAAGGGATATCAGATTCCATTCCTTTTTTTGGGGCGTGTTTTTTGGGGTATCACAAGCATTTCTATAGAGAGCCCAAACCCTGGTGTTTGAGAAATTTCAAGTTTAAGAAATATAAGTTTATCCCAGCATCAAAAGGCATCACTTCCCAGCGTTCCTGCCTTGCACATTCCACGAAGGAAAGGCTTTATCGGCATGGATTGGTTTGGACAGGCGTCCTGCAAGAGCGATATATGAGAGTCAAAATCCTGCTTTTGTGAGCTGTTTTCACGCCTTTGGAAAACCGCGTGGTTGTAAAGCTCTGAGGGCCCCTTCAGTCTGAAAACACAAAGCCATGCATCCACTCTCACTTTCCATATTACCTGCTAATGGGACACCATGAAATGGCACAACATTCCCAGCTACTTCCACTTTTTTTCAGGCAGGTGTTTATTTTTGCTTTATAAAGCTCCCAAAGGACTAAACTTCAAATCTGGGCAATGTTCCAGATTCAAATCATTCAGTCATGGAAAGGTTTGGGTTGGAATGGACATTAAAGATCATTTAATTCCACCCCCTGCCATGGCAGGGACACCTCCCACTATCCCAGGTTGCTCCAAGCCCCGTCCAGCCTGGCCTTGGACACTTCCAGGGATCCAGGGGCAGCCACAGCTTCTCCGGGCAACCTGTGCCAGGGCCTCACCACCCTCTGAGAAAGGAAAATTCTTCCCAAAATTCAACCTGAGTTTCCCATCTGTCGGTGTGAACCCATTCCCCCTTGTCCTGTCCCTCGAGTTCCTGATGATTTGTCCTTCTCCAGCTTCCCTGTAGCCCCTCCAGACCCTGGAAGGAGCTGTGAGGTCTCCACACAACCTTCTCTTCTCCAGCCTGAACATTCCCAACTCTCCCATCCTGTCTCCATAGGGGAGGTGCTCCAGCCCTGTGTCCTCCTCTGGATTCACTCCAAGAGCTCCATGTCCTTCTCATGTTGGGGCCACCAGACCTGAACACAAAATTCCAGGAGGGGTCTCACCAGAGCAAAGAGATTACTGAGATTTAAGGGTTATCCCCGATTTCCAGAACTCCAGAAGCTTCACTGGAAGTCCAAGAGAGCTGCAGGTCTGCAGTGCCTCCAGAAAAACAGATTTTCACATTTTTAGGATAATGCCTTGCCAAAATGTCTGTTTTCCTTAAATGAGGATTGGCTCACAACTTATTACTGGATCAGTGCTGAAAAAATTTGGAAAAAAAAAAAGAAAAAAATAAGAAGAATTCTTTTTTTGGCTCTCACAACCTTCTCTCTGCCCCTAGCACCTCCAGGCTGACACTGTAACATAGGGGTAGCAAAATTTAGCTGGGGTTTCACCTGTAAAGTTCACTTGACCATCTTTGCGCTGGTGAGCACACACAGAGTGAGTCAAAAGCATTTTTCTAATTGACTTTTCCTAGAATCCTGAAATAACCAAAGCGGCAGAGAAAGTCTTTTACAGTCTCATCAATTCTCTGTCGACTCAGGTCTTACATTAAGGAAGAAAAGTATGAACCTCCAATCCATCCTGGCTCTGTGGCTCGGTTTTCCCTGGAAATCCATCAGCACACACAGCCCCCTCATTCCTTATCTTTATGCAAATATCCATAAGGTGCTCCCACGCTGATAGACAGGCAACCAGCGGGAGGAAAAGGAAGGTGAAAGCTGATAATGACCAAAAAACCAAAAAAAAAAACCCAGCAGAGAGCTGAAGGTTCCGAAACCCCGATGGAACCGTGGGCGGAGGGAGGGATGGGCAGGAGGAACCAGAGGAGGAACCTTTGGTGCGGGGGGAGCAGCTGCAGATGGCAGCTCCGGGGGGGTTTATCTGCCCTGGCGCAGAGGGGCCGCTGCAGCCCTGCTGAGGCAGAGCCCAGGAAACATCTTGTGTGCGCTCGATGAAACCCTCGCCTGAGCTCCCTCGCAGTGCTGCTGTGGCAGTTGAATAATGTCATAACCCAGGGTTGGGTAACACTTGCTGGCGGGGAGAGATTGTGCTCTTTCATTTCGTGTCTCTCTCGGGGCTTTCTTTTTTTTTTTTTCTCTCTCTCCGTTCTTTTCCTTGTGGAGGAAAAAGTGTGTTTCTTACAGCAGATCTCCCCTGCACTCCTTCACGTTTTCCTTCGAAACAACAGAACTCATTTTTTGTTTTCCTATTCAGCACCAGAGCAAAAAGCAACAGCTCCAAACAGTTTCTGGATCAGCTTTTCCCAGAATTAAGTTATGTTTTGTTGTCCCTTTTTTTTCACTGGCTGTGGTGAAAGAATTCCTGTGATTCCCAGAAACTGGGATCTGCTCTTGCAAACCAACAGCTCTGGCTGTTCCAGGAAAAGTTTTAAAACATAATTTTCCTCATAGTCAAGTGTTTGTAAGGCCTGGAGGTTTTTGAATGTGACAAGTGAGATTTCATCATTTTTACTGAAAATAATATTTTAAAAGTTGTCACTACCTGAAATGTGCAATTTGGGCAGCAGCAAATCCCACAACCTTTTGTTTCCACATAGAATCCCTGATTTCATGGGAAACATCCCAGTCTGGAACCCGGAAAACACAAGCCAAAAAACCCAAACAACTCCCTTCCCCTATCAACCGTGGGTTTGGCAGCATTTTTTTTAATTACCCAGATAAAACTGCTCCTACTTGATTTTGTGTCTTCTTGTCACTGTCTGTGACCATTTCTCCAATTTCTAGGAGGAGAAATAGATTAGGAAAGATGAGGTGGAGAAGGACAGGGAATAAATTTGGCATCCTAGTCAATGCTCCCCGTCTGGAATTAGGGAAAGAGAGGGAGGGGATCATGGTGTGGGGCACCACGTGCAGGAGGTGCTCTGGAAATCCACATTTAAATTGGATTCTGGTCGTTCTCCCGCTGCCTCCTGCAGTCTTCCAGTGCCTGCAGCATTCTCACGTTGTGCAAAACATCTGGGCTGCACTTCAGAGTCTGGTGGAGCACTTTGGGAGACCTCTGGACCTGTCTGTCCATCCTTTCCTTCCTCCATTCATCCATAAATCTATTCATTTATGAATTCCCATGAAACTGCTGACCTCCACACTTGGTGACAAGTGTGACACGGCCACCCGTGACTTGTTCACACCTAGGAAGGGCTATTTCATTTTAAACACCAGAGATTTGAGACGTAAAATCACTTTTCCTCCAGAGGACTTTCGAGTTTTGCAGATCCCGACTCATATTTATGGGATTATCAGAACACGGTCGCATCCCCTCACTCAAAATTCCCATCCCATTTCAGGAATTATTTCCATGTACAGGTGGAATGAGGGTGGGGGAAAAAACATCTCCGTATTCAAGGCATTCTCATTACATCAGTGTGGTGTCAGTGACTATAAAATGCTGTGAGCAGGGGGAGCCTGAGAAAAAATCATTATCCCTGTCATTATTTACCAGAAGGAGATCCCTGCACCTCCAAAACAGCCAAAACAAGAGCAGCAATCCCAGCCTGGTTCCTCCCAGCCAAACTCTGAGCTGAAATCTTTACCCCCTTCCCCTGGAGTCGGGCAGAGAAAAATCATCTGAGGAGCTAAAATGAAAATTACTTGCCTATAAATGCCTGAGGCAAAAAAAAAAAGACAGAGAGAGAGAGAGAGAGGGAGAGGGAGAGGGAGGGAGAGGAGAGAGAAAGATGGGAAGTCTCCTGTGAGTTTGGTTAGTGGAAGAAAAAAAACCCCACGTACTAAGTATGGCTGGATGTCATTTTTCAATTTGCTCATGTTAAATAATGATCTCTAGGGCAGGGAAAGAGTGGAGTGAAAAGGAAGAGCTCTCCCCTCGCCTTGTTTAGTTTGTGCTGGGCTCTGGCAGTGTCTGGCCACTGCTTGGCCATCCCTGAACTTAAACATGAACCCCGGGCAGTTTGGGATGGCTTCTCCTCTCTCCTGGACCATGTACCTGATGAGGAAAAACAGAGCAGCCCCTGGCTTTTTTGGTAAAGCTTCTTTATCTTCTTTTTTTAAAAAAGTTTGCCTTGGCGTTGTCGTGAAATGGGAATGTTGGCTGTAAGCGAATAGAAAGAACGGGGTGGAAAAAACCCTCTTTAAACTCGTGCCGTTTCTGTTGGAAATAAGGAAATCTCTCGCTGCGTGCCTGTGAACTTCCAGCAGGCAGCTGGGGGGCTCTCAGTGCTCTGATAAGAATGTTGCAAGCCTTTCTAACTGAACCAGTTTCTTCAGAGGAAATACTGCAAAAAACAGCCTCTATTTCAAGTATTTGGGATGGGGGAGCCCCCAAAGCCGGAGGGAACCGGGAGGTGATATCCATGTGGCGGCACTCAGTGTTGGATGGTTGGCAACTTGGAAATTAAGTGATCACAGAGGAGGGAAAAGGGGTTTTGTTGGTTGGTTTGA
The DNA here is from genome assembly GCA_013400975.1 of Atrichornis clamosus. Taxonomy (NCBI): domain Eukaryota; kingdom Metazoa; phylum Chordata; class Aves; order Passeriformes; family Menuridae; genus Atrichornis; species Atrichornis clamosus. Next base: position 9,886 of record WBMZ01008081.1, on the reverse strand, counting down.
GTGCCAGGGTTGTTCCCAGTGCCAGGGTTATGGGCACCAGGGATGCTGTTTGCTACAAATTAAAGGTTCAGCCTGTGGGCTTGATGAGTTTTTAATCCCCCCAAAAATGATGATCAAGTAAAAAATTGTCCCATCAGAGCATCAAAGATAATCCAATCAGAAGGATACTTTAGATAAAAGAATAGGAATTTTAACCAAACTTTGATTCATTGTCTAGACCCTGCCATGGTCCATTTTGCTGTGTATCCATAGGAAATAAAACTGCCTTTTCCAGCATCACTGGAACCTCTTCCATAACCTGTGTGCCAGAGAGAAAGGCATCGTATCTCTTTTTAAAATATCTGGCATTCTGCAAAGTATATTTAATTTCTACATCACTGTGGCTTTGTCCTTAGTACCTCTTTTTCTGCTAAATATTGATTAATTTGATCTCTGGGTGCAGAAGTGTTTAATAGCCAGATTTCAGATATTTTTAGGGGTTTGACCTTAAGAGATCTGATGAACACAAGAGGTGGAAGTTGGGACTGAAGAAAGGAATATCTATTATTTTTCATTTCTCACTTTTCCTCTCCCACGCCTTGTTTTAACAAATCTCTTCAGCACCTCCTGTTAACACAAAACTGCTGCAAAGTTTCCCTTCGCAGCTGGACAAGGGGACAGATTTTATTCTGATTTGTGCATCCCGTGAACCCTGAATTCCTCCCCGAGCGGAGGGGCTTTGTTTCTGTGGCAGAACTCTTGGGAAGATGGCATGGAACCATTTTCACTGTGCCAGATAAAGCCTGACCCTGAGGATCTGCCACCCCAGCACTAAGAAGTGATGAAAGTTGTGCCTGCCAAAGGCTCAGCCATTCCCTTGGGACAAGCCTGGCTTTTCCCTGCTTTGCTTCCACGCTGCGAGGAGGATTTCTTAGGCTTTTGAAAAGCAAACAAAATAGCAAAACAGCCTTTTTCTGACCCGGGTATTATGGCACATGCCCAGGATAAATCTTGGGGTTTGTGGGGTGCTCCCTGCTTTGGAAGGAGCAGGGAATCCTCGTGCTTGTCTTTTTTGTAGCATCTGAGAAATTCATGTCTTAATTTCCTGCTTAAGAGCACAGGATAAGATGCAATTTACAGGATGATCTTGGAATCATGGAAGGGCTGAGGTTGGGAAGGTTTTGGGACCAATATCCCTGCCCAAGCAGGGCCACCCAGAGCTGGTTGCCCAGGACAAACGTGTCCAGTGAGGAGTGTTACAGACATAATTCCTGCTCCACAGGACATTGCAGATACGGCAGATAAATACAATATTTAGTGGATGTCACCAGAGGTGGTTTGTGCACTGCATAAACCACATAAGCCCCTACCTTTGTTTAATATTGCCATGCATAGATTTGATTTCGTGGCGATAACTCACACCTCAAAACCAAGCCAGGCTGCTTTGTGTTGGCTAAGAAAAGCTCAAACATATTGCTACATGCGCCTGTTGCCTAAGAAAGCTAAAACTAAGGAAGTTACAGGCCTTCATTTCATCACTGTGCAAATGAACTGGAGGAAAACCAGATTAAACCATCCTGGAGTCTTTAAAATGAACTTTGCAGTCGACAGCCAGCACGTTGTGGGTATCACGTGCAGCATCTGTACCTGGAAAGCGGCAGACAAAGGTGATCTCAGGCCGATCTTGCTAAGCTTTGTTCACTCCACAGCAAATTTCCTTTCAAAAGGCCTGTGCATTGTCTGCCATCGGTATTCAGGGAGCCATTTATTATTATGGCTTGCTGGGACAAAAATTGTTCCATGCTCTTGAATATTCTCTAAGGTTTGGATGTGTTCCGGGGCAGGTTGGTAGCGAGGCTGAAGGTAAAGGCCTGGGATCGCAGCTTTTCTCCTCCCCTCTGCCACAAACCAGGGCCTCGCAGGTAGAAATGAGAGAGCAGAGGACCGGGCACAAGCTCAGCATCAGTGTTTGGGGACAAGGAGGCACCAGAGAGGACGAGGAAAGGGCCAGCAGGTGCCTCAGGTCCCCGCTGGGGATGTGCGATGGGGCCTGGCTCCCCTGGGCTGCTCCCTCCCTCTCCCTGGGCTGATTCTGTTCCCTCCCTGGCGCTCAGATCCTACTCTGTTCCTCCCCTGGCACTCAGATCCCACCTGGAACAAGGGGAACAGAGGCTTTGATAGCAATTTGCACCTCCTTACGACCTGTGGTTGGGATCAAAGGCAGGGGGTGACACCCCTGGCAAAGTAAAAACGCTCCAGAAAAAAAAACACCCAAGAGGAGAAAGCCACGATTCCCATTAAAACAAAGTAACACTCTCAGAGCAATTATCCCCACCTGTTTTCAGTCCAATTACTGGTGGTGAGGGATGCCAGAGGGATCCCTGGAAGTGCTGCCATCCTGGGAGCAGCTTGGACCATCCCAGCCACATCCTAGGATGTGACTTCTCCAGGATTCCTCTCCCCACCTCTCCTGCCCTCACCAGTGGTGATCTTTTTCTCCCCCTGTAATTTAAGCCCATATTTTGCCCCATTTCCCCCAAATGCTGCAAACTTCCCACGTCCCGCAGATTGTCCCAGCATTGGTTGACACTGGACATGGACTGGGATTTGCAGATAATTCTCCAGTCTCAGTGACAGTGACACTGAGACAGAGAGTGACACCAAGACTAAAAAATGAGCTCTCTTTCCTAAAAATTCAAAATGAGCCCATTTCTTGCTGTACTGGGATATCCAGACCTGTTTTGATTTATCCTTGGGGCTCTAAGTATTGGCCTGGTGCCTCCAGAAGGTCCTCAAATTGTCCTATGGAAGGGAAAAATTTAGGAGCTTGTCATGGATATGAATGTCTTGTAAAGTCCTGGTTTAACTGATTGACACAGACAGATCCTGCAAACATTTTCATCGGCTTAGGAATCCCCTAAAACAATCAAATTGTGGAAATCCCCTAAAATAATCAAGGCGTAAAACAGGTTTATGTGTTAAACTGTGGTTGTAGTACCAAAAGAAAGTAGCACTGAAAAAAAAAAAAACCCAAAATAAATGGAAGAGCTGGAGGGGCTCAGCCTGGAGCAAAGGAGGCTCTGGGGGAACCTTTCCACAAGTCCCTGACAGGAGGGGGCAGCCAGGGGGGGTCGGGCTCTGCTCCCAGGGAACAGGGACAGGAGGAGAGGGAACGGCCTCAGGCTGTGCCAGGGGAGGGGCAGGTTGGACAGCAGGAGGAATTCCTGCCTGGAAAGGGTGGTCAGGCCTTGGCAGGGGCTGCCCAGGGAGGTTTGGAGTCGCCGTCCCTGGAGGTGCCCAAGGAAGGCCTGGACGTGGCACTCAGAGCTCTGGGCTGGGGACAAGGTGGGGATGGGCACAGCTGGGACTCCGTGGGCTGGGAGGGCTTTTCCAGCCTCAGGGATCCTGGGATTCTGCGACTTTCACTGCCACATCCCCTGATCAAAGCAGGGATGGAGGAAGAAAACCCCGCCGGGCTCTGTTAACGCATCCTCAGAGCCACAGGCCCAGCCACAAGTGAATCTCCTCCATTGCTTCTGCTCCACTTATCCCACCTGGGCCTGGCTCTGCCTGTGCTTGGCAGGTCCGAGCCTGGGAATGCCAACATCAGCTCATGCCAGCCACCCTGTGCCCACAGGGAACAGTCTCCCTGGACAGGCCGCTGTGGGATAGGAATTAGGACAGCTCCAGGCAGATGTGAAATCACCGAATCACAGAATGGTTCGTGTTGGGAGGGACCTTAATGATTATCTCATTCCAATCCCCCAAGTTTTCGCTAGGCCAGGCTGATCAGAGCTCCACTCTGAGAGTGTCATCATCCTACTCCTTAAAGGCCTTAGTGACAGCACTATGAAGCAAAAAATATTTATATATTTCTCATCCTGATTAATAATAAAAAATCCAGCCAGAAAACCACTTATTTCCAAGGCAGCAGGAGCATCTGCCACAGAGATATTGTTATTTTTTCTGAACTTCACCCATCAAGACATTTCCAATTCTAGGCTAAGCATGTGCTTATGGGACAAGAGCAGATTTACTAGGACTGGTCTTATCTCTGTGTGAGGTTTTAATTCTTTTCTCTTGATAATAAGAATTTACTAGAAAAATCAAGTACAGGTGTGACCTGCACACATCCAGTGCTGTAAAACCTCTCTGTGTTAGTGATGTCTCGGTACCAGTGCTCAGAATTGTGTTTGGATGCTGACTCATAGAATCATTTTGGCTGGAAAGGACCTGAACTATGAATCCCATATACAGAGGGATGGCAGATTTGGGGATGTAAAAACCTTTCTCCTTGAACATTTCAGTGTTTGACATTTGGGGCAAAGTTGGCAGTGATTTAGGCTGCTCAAAGCTTGGATATCTCTCATGTATTTGTTGAAAAATAAGGTTTATGCATAAAACTCACCTGTAATTGAGGGGTTTTTTACTGGCAGAGTGAGAGCCAGAGACTTTCTGCCTGGTCAGTCACCTCTAACTTCAGGACTTTTCCCTTTTTATTTTATTTTCCCCCCATTTGCTGGTACAAAGCATCTGTAGTGATCCAACCAGAGCAGGAGATCAAAAGCCCCAGTGCTACGATCAGTGCTGGAGGTTGTTATGATATGAACCTGAGCACGCAAAATGCCACAGAAAATCCTAGGTGTGGGTGATATTATCTGCATTAATCTAGGCGTGTAATGAGCAGAATATAATGGCACACAAGGTGGATTTTTTAGGTCTCCAAACCAGCAAGTACTTATACCAGATGGCAGCTTTTCAACAATTTCCATTCCCTTCCCCACCCCGTACTCCCAAGTTTTTCAAGTAATTGGCTTCTCCTCTAGGGATCAACCACAGTAGACTCACATTCAATTACTAATTTTCCCTGCTTAGCCTTATACACACATGTATTTTTAATTTTGGACTGTGAGGAGAAAGAAACCCAAAAGCTCTGAGCGTTTGCACGGTTCTGTTTTCCTCTAGAACAGCCTCAAAATCATCTGGGGTTTTTAGGCTGTACCCAGCATTTTTTGGCTTTGCTTCTGCTCTTCCTTAAACTTTCCCCCTCCGAGGTGCTTGTCAAGCTCTGACTTGAAAAGTTCAAGTGCTGTTGAATTTGCAGCTTCCCTGGGAGCGGGTTCCCCTCTCCATTTGATCTTAGGATCGACGTTGCCCCTGCCCTTCAAAAATGAACTCGTTTTCCTTCAGTTGGCATCTGTTACTTCTTGTCTTATCATTCTGAGCTAATGAAAACAATCCCTACCCTTCCTCCCCAGAGCTGGCTTTCATGTACTCGTAAACCACAGTCACGCTGTTCCCTTGGCTTCCCTTTTGCCCCAAATTATATGTGTGCCTTTAATTCCTTTAATCTCTCCTTGGAGGTAGCTCCTTCCAGACCTTTCATCACTGGAGTTGCCCTTCTCTGTAATCACTCTCTCATTCCCTGATAAACGCTCCGAACACCCCGGCCAGGACTAAACCCGCGGCTCTCCCCGGGATTTGAGGGTTGGGGAAATAAGATTGGATGTTCCTTCAGATCGGGATGTGGCCCCTCTGCCTCTGCACCTCCAGAGAGCCTATCCCAGCTGGAATGCTGCCTCCAGCCCCAGGATCCCAGCACAGGGAGGACTTGGAGCTGTTGGAGCAGGTCCAGAGGCACCGGAATGATCAGAGGGATGGAGCAGCTCTGCTGGGAGGAAAGGCTGGGAGAGCTGGGATTGTTCAGCCTGGAGAAGAGTGGGGTCCAGGGAGAACTTGGAGCCCCTTCCCACGCCTGAAGGGGCTTACAAGAAGCCTGGAGAGGGAATTTTCACAAGGGCATAGAGCAACAGGACAAGGGGGAATGGCCTTAAGGTGAAGGAGGGCAGGGATAGACTGGAAATTAGGAAGGAATTGTTCCCTGGGAGGGTGGGGAGGCCCTGGCACAGGGTGCCCAGAGAAGCTGTGGCTGCCCCTGGATCCCTGGAAGTGTCCAAGGCCAGGTTGGATGGGGCTTGGAGCACCCTGGGATAGTGGGAGGTGCCCTTTCCCAGGAGGAGAAGTTGGATCTACATAATCTTTAAGATCCCTTCCAACCCAAACCGTTCTATGATTTCATGGTTTCTATAAGAGCCCAAATTCCACTTGAGGAAGGCAAAATTGCATCCCAACTGCAGAGTGATGCCTTCCACATGTCTGGTCCACAGGTGAGGGGAGCAAAGCTACACAGGACAAACCCCAAAATGTATTTTTGCAGTAGAAATTTAACCCAGTCTCCACCTCTGGCCCGCAATTTACCAACAGCTGTGTAAGTCCCAGGAGAAAACTCACTGGTGGTGTTTTAGCAAGAACGGTCAGAGCCAGATTTGGATGGTTCTTGTGAAGCAGAGGAGGAGAGAGGCACCCCCCTCCCTGTATCCCAGTCCCTTCCCACTGCTGCCGCCAGTTGAGGGTTTTCGTCGAGGGACGCAGCTCTTCGGGTTGCAGTTTCTCAGTGGTGGGGGGCTGAAATGGTGAAAGGAAGCTCCCTTCCCGTGCAGGTCCATTCTGTGGTAACCTGCGGAATACTTGGACAAATCACCCCCACATCCTCAATCAGGAGCCACGTCTACCTCCTAGAATATTTGGAGTGACAAGAGCGTGCCTCGTCCCATTTGGAACAAAAAAAGCTCTCAGCTCCTGCCCAGGAAGAACGAGATGGGTTTTTAAGCACCCTTATCACCTGAGGGTCCTAAAGGGGATGAAGAGTCCTCGGGAGTATTTTTCAGGCTCACACGTGATCAGATGCCCAGGTTAAAGATCTCGAATGAGCACGAGTTATTTTATCTCTCCTCAGCACCCCCCTGCTTTACATAAAATGAGCTGCAGCCAATTTCCCTGCTCCCAGGGAGAATAACCCCGTATCTGTTCTCAGAGATCAAAGCCAACATCCCTGGAGGGGTTTAGGCTCTTCCCCCTCCCTGGAAGTGAGGGAATACTCCATACACCTGTGCAGCCCTGGCCACGCTTCCTCTGCGCTGTGCTGGCCAGCTCACACCTCATCTTTGGTGGGATTTTGGTGCATTTTTGGATGAAACACGCACATTTCATCGTGTGAGAGAGAGCACTGCAGGAAATAAGGAGAAAATTGTCTTTTTCCTTACTGGCCGCTGCTTTTCTCTGTGCAATGCTTGATTACTACCCAAAATAATTTAATAATTCACCCATGACAGGGACTGCTACGCAATAAATATTTACAGAAAAGCCTGGTAAAAACATGTTTATAGCAGAGTTTCAAGTGTGCCTCGCTTCTGCTAGCGATGAACCAGCAGCTTAATGCCTGTGAGTGGAATTTGTAGCATCAGGGATTTTTTATTTTGGATGCATAAATGAAATGAATTCAGGTGCAAGACGTAAGATCTGACCCACGAATAACACCAGAGATGCTCCAAACTTTTAAGTGCACCAGTAATTGCATTCCCTGACGCGATTTCCATGGAATTCAGCAGAAAAGCTGCTAGGACTGAGGCTGGGCATGTTCGCGAGCCTTGGCTGTAGCCAGTCTTGCTCATGGGACACCCGTGCCAGCTCTGTCAAGCTCTGCATTTTTTCCCCCTGGAACAAAATGTTTGCTGCCTGCCTCGAGCAAGTTTCCTCCTGTCCCGCTCAATTCCAAACCCTCGCGAACAAGTGGCCGCGGCTTGGCCAGGGAATATCTTCCCTGTGCGGTGGGAACCTGCCGCATTGTTCGGGCTGTCCGCAATTCCGGCGGTTTAGAATTCATCCCTAAATTGCTGCTCCCTCTCTCGCATTCCCCAAGCTCTCGCTCGGCTGCGTTATGTAAAAAAAACTCGGTGCTTTGCGGTCGAGGGATCCCGAACGACAGAGGCGAGGCACGGGAGGGAGAGATTCGCTTGTGGTTTGTTTAGGGCTGCGATAAATTGATGGCAGAATACAAATGCAGGCAGTGCGGGATGCGAATTTGTGACACCCGTTGCGATTCCCGCTTCAGAAGGATTCCAAGACGCCGTCCGAGCGCACGTCTTGACTTTAGGGATGCTAACAAGCCGTATTTTGTGACAAGGAGCATCAGCTTTGCGTCGTTTCCTTACTTTGCCTCGTCACTGATATTCCCTCAGGCTGTTTAACTCCTTAATTCCTATTTTTCCGGAGTACCTGCGCGAGGGGACAGTAAATACCTATGGGAGTTGCTCTCTTTGGCGTGCAAAAATAAACTTGTAAGGAAGACGATGAACAGACCTGGCTAAAAAAACTAAAGAAAAAAACCACCCCAAACCAAAAAAACCCAAACAAACCCACAAAAAAACCCCAAAAACACAACAAAAAACCAAAACCAAACCCACCAAAACAACCCAGGTGCAGTTGGTGCTAATGGGCATGCAAAATAAACAGCTCGATCTGCATCAAAATATCCTCACCACGGTATTTTCCCTGGCTACTCTCTCTTCTTTAACTCCTCAACTCCCCTTGCAGAAGCTTCTGTGCAGTTAAAAAGAAAATTGTCGCCTTTAACCTACATTAGCGCCCTTCATCCCGGCGCTGATAGCGCTGGGAATTCATGGAAAAAATGTAAACACGTCGGGTTTTCCGCGTCTCTTTTGAATTGTGGTATTTTGTGCCTTTCAGTGTCTTTCCATGTACGTGGGTCGGGTTTATTTTGTGTTTACAACAAGGAGCTCAAATTAAGACGAGATGCAAAGCAGGGAGTGAAATTCAGCTCAACGTATTCATTAATTTAAATATAAAATCCTCCCTAGCTCTTGACTAAAAAAAACCTGACCAACCAAATGCTACATTTTCGCATTTTAGGAGATGTATGCAGATGTATGCACATCAGTAAAATAACTCTTCTTATCTGTACCATGCCCGTAAAAAGTTATCAGGCTTTTTAGCTGTGGTTTGTAACAACCATTTGCCTGGATAATTTTTTCTCCCCTTAAAACAGAAAAGTAATTTAAATTGGGGGTGATTTCGTGCAAGAAAGTAGTAGCTGTGGAAACACGGAATTTTAAAAAAACCCTAAAATATAGAAAAATTTTTAAAAACACATTCAAACTGTAGAAACTTGGTGTGAAGTAGTTCTAGCACCAAATTCGACTGCTTAAAACAGGGACCTGTTGCGAGTGCGGCGGGCGGAGCCCTCGCCCACTCTGCGCTCCCGCCGCAGCGCTTTTGGGGGGGACGACAGGACCCCAAAACTGTCCCCGCGTCCTCTGGAAAAGGGGAAGAGGAGGGGAAGGAGGAGGAGGAGGCAGGTCATGCGAAGACGGAGCTGTAACCCTGCGGCGCGGAGGCACCGCGGGGCAGCCCCGGGTAAGGATGGGCAGTGCCGGGATGGACATCCCTGAGTCCGGCACGGACATCCCTGAGTCCGGCGCGGACACCCCCGGCTCCGGCACGGCCTCACGGGTCCCTCCGCGAAGGGACGGCGGCGCAGGGGACACCCGGAGCCCACGCAGGGAAAGACGCTCCTAGCCCGCACCGGAGGGATGCGGGGAAACCTACACCTGGAGCTCGCGCCGTGAATTTGGGACACCCAGCGCATCCCTCTCCCGGCAGCAGGCGCCGATTTCTCTTCCCAGGGCGCTCAGCCCGCTTTCAGTTTAATTTTTATTTTTCCAATTTAATTGCGTTAAACCAGGCAGCATCAAAGGCAGTAGCCGGCTGTCTGCTCCAGCCCCCGCAGCTCTCCGTGTCGCGTACCCGCAGCGACTTCCGCAGCTCCGGAGCGATCCCAAAGCGCGGGTGTTCCCACAGCACAGCCGAGCATCCCCCCGGCCTGTGCTGCCAGCGCCGCGGGGCGGGGGGCGCGGGCTGCTCCCGGGGGGCTGTCCGGGCGATGTGGAGGGTGGCAGCCCCCGGCGGGCTCTGTGAGGACGGGCCGTGGTGGGCGCAGCTCCCGAGGCTGCAGCGGCCGCGCCCCCCCCGCCCCAACCCCGGGGGTCTC